>CAUYQG010244717.1:0-13524 GCA_963574415.1 Tarsius wallacei
TTAAATAAATTGAGGTGGAAATACTTGGTGGAATATTATGCAGCCATTAAAAATATTTTAAGTGAATATCTTATTACTTAAGAAAGCACACCATCTGTGCCCAAGAGTTTAAGTAATAATAATAACAATAGCTAAAGTTTATTGACTGCTTACTATCTGCCAGGCAAAGATATAAGCACTTAAATGCATTCAGTTCTTAGACAAATTTAAGAGACTGTAAAACCATCAAGATCTTGGGCTGGTACCAGGGAAGTTTACAAAAATTGAGAAAAACCTATAGTCTCCTAAGTTAATCAGTTTTTCCATCTTTCATTTATAAATTTTTCTTAATCAAAAAATAGTATCTGCTCATAGAGAAATAGAAAGTTAATAACAACACAATTTAATCTCTCA
This sequence comes from Tarsius wallacei, assembly GCA_963574415.1. Taxonomy (NCBI): domain Eukaryota; kingdom Metazoa; phylum Chordata; class Mammalia; order Primates; family Tarsiidae; genus Tarsius; species Tarsius wallacei. Next base: position 394 of record CAUYQG010244717.1, read on the forward strand.
AAAATCATGTGTGATCATCTCCAAGTGACGAAGTTGTGAATGGTTTTATTCCTTTTACATTTTTCCACCAGCAGGTGATATTTTTATTATCAGAAAAACATTAAACTAAAGGACTAAAAAGGCTGATCTGCTTTCAGAATCCACAGCAGCCCTGAGCACACCCTGGAATGCCGTCCCCCCTCCCAGGGGTCCTTGGCAGGACACCCTTCCGAGATCCCAGACTCCAGAGCTGAGTCCAGGTCTTGGACTGGCTCTGTGTTTCTGCCTAACCCAGACTGGAGGGGCCCGTGGAGTGGGTGTTAGGGGGATTGTGTGTCGGGGGGTGCAGCACATAACAGGGACATCTCAGCACGGAGGCTGATGAGGAGGCATCTGAGAAGGAGGTCTTCAGTGCCAGACTTGGCAGAAGAGCTGGGGTCTGAGACCAGTGGTGAAAGCAGGGCCTTCCTACCGTGATAGCGGCGATGCAGTCCTCAGGGGTCTTCTCCGTGGTGCACTCCAAGGCACCACCACTCAGCACACTCCACTCATCACACTTGGCCTTCTCGTGGCGGCCCACTGTGCACCACTTCACCCTCTGGGAGTCTTCCACAACTAGGCCGGGAGGAGAAGATCAGGGATTCAAAGGAAGCCCCAGATGGGTCTGGGGTCTCAGTGGCCCCAGCTGCAGAGTGGTTGCCCAATGGGGCTCTCACTGCCAGCAGCAGAGTTGGCCTGCCTCATTCCCACACCATCACTGCCTACTCACCCAGGATACATGGGGAACTCGGCTCTCAGGAAGAGCAGTGAAGGCAGAGCCCCTCCCCTGCCTCCTAACCCCACCAGCATAGGCGCCACTCCCAGGGAGTTCTATCTGAATGCCAGCCCAGCTCAGGACCCTCTGGGGTTTTCTTCCACAGGACTGGGCTTCCCGTCCAGGGGGCATGCCCCCATTGGCCGTCTGTTCTGGTGTGGGTGGGCTTGCTTGCTTTCCCTCCACCCAGGGACTTGGCTCACCACGTATGCCCATGTCTAACACAGTGGCTGCTCCTCTGTAGATGCTCAATCTCTGTTGAGTGGCTCAATGGAGGGAAAAAATACAAGAAGAAAGGAATGAACCCTAGGGGTACAGTGGAAGGTGGGAGCTGGACTAAGAACCTCCGGAATTCCAGTTCTGTTCCGGATAGTAGCTGTGGCCATGTGCTTACTTCCTTTCAGGATGAACTATTTTCCCTGCCAAATAGACCTGTGCTGGGTGGGACGACCCCAGTTAACACAAAGGAACTGAAACCATCATTCCTTCAAGTTGTCTATCATATGAAGGTACTTAAAACCACTTATAATCACATAATTTAGGCCTTTCTCTCAGCTCCAGAAAACTCCCTCATTAACCCAATGCAGAAAGGTGCCAGGAGGGTTGAGGGATGCAAGGAGGCCTGAGGCCCCATCAAGACCCTCTGCAGGTACAAGAAAGAACCAGAAGACCCCATGAGGAGCTCCGCAGGCCAACAGAGTTGAGGTGAGACTCACGGGCACTGGGAAAGCTTCAACTGACGGCCTCCACCACCCTGCCGCCCAGGCTGGTCAGGTCCCTCCCAGGACCTACATACCTCTCTTTAGATGCTGAAGGGCCGAAAAATACTCATATCCCAGGTACAGCTTGGCGTCCATCTTGGGTGGGACCCTTAAGAATCCCTGAGCAGCATCGGTGAACAGCAGATCTTTCCCATGAGGAGAGCCAAAGAGTTGGAATTCTGTTGATTTGTCTTTTCCAAAATGCTCCTGTTCAAAGGATTACAAAACAACAACGACAACAAAAAACAAAACAAAACAGGGGAGGGAGGCTGGCACGAAGGCAAAGGTAAAATAAACCCCAAGCCAGAGGAGAGTATCAGCAGCAACACATGAGCCATAAGAGTAAAAGCGGTGGCCAAGGCCCTCAGATGTCCCGGGCTTATGATGCTCTCGATGCCATCCAGGGAATTCTTCGTGCAAATCCCAGCTCACCTGCCTGTGTGGCCTCAGGGAAATTGCCAGGAACGCCCCCAGATCTGTATGAAGGTTGCTGCGTGCCAGGCCCCTGCCCCTCTCCACCATGGGCTTCTGCCCTGTGTCCCCCATGGGGCTGTCAGTGAAGGCCATCTCTCTCAGCGGTCTCATCCCCCAAGTGCCTATGGGGTCTTCATCCTGAAGAGGCTGGTGACCCAGAACTGCAGGCAGAGGTCAGGCCTCCCGGACTCCTCCTGCTCCCACCCCAGGCATGCCACTGGAGAACCAGCTGTAGGACACCAGACAGGCCCTTACCCCTTCTGGCCTCCAAAGAGCAAGGACTGACTGGCCCAGGGCAGTTCCTGACACAGCTATGGCTGCAGCTGCCCACAGGACGTATGAAATGTCTGGTTGTTGCTTTTGCAGCAACTGGAAATGCCACCTGCTGCCCTCCCCAGCAGACCTCCACATGTCCTTAGGGTGCACAGATTACCTCCCAAGACCAGGAATCTTTCCAGACACGCCCGCAAAGCAGTCCCTCTGTGCTCCACAAAGGACACAGCCCACGTCCCCAGGGCAGTGAGATTCCATCTGGTGAGAATCCACGCGTGAACCAGTGTCACCTACACTTCACGGTGAGCGTGTTGAGAGCAAGTCTTTGACTAGTTCATCTCCGAATCCCACCATGCTGAGCAGCGTGTGCTAACTGAGGAGTCGGGCGCAGGATCACATGCCTTAGGATGACAGAGAGCACTTAGGGGACGAAGAGAGGGCTTCTCTGCTCACATAGATGGTGGGGGCAGGATCACATGCCCTGGGATGATCGGGAGCACTTCATGGAGGAAGATGGTGCTTCTGCACTGACACATGTGTTGGGCGTGGGATGACGAAGGGCACTCGTGGAGGAAAATGGGGCTTTCCCATTGTATCCTGAGGACCCATTTTTGCAAAGGGGTGGGAGGACTTTCTGCAGAGAGGCTTTAGCCCACCAGGTTGGTGATGCCAGATGAGAGTTTTATGGCCTCTGATTCCATAATATGGACAAACTGAGGGGCTTGTCAGTGATGTGGATCACATGTGGCCTGGCTCCCACTGTGACCTGAACACACAGAGGGCAGGGAGGAAGATCCCTCAATCCAAGCAGGGAGCCCTAAGCAGGAGAGGAGGACGCAGCGGGGATACCTGGGCCCGGCTGAGAAGCTCCCAGATCAAGTCCTCCTTGCCTCCCACGCTCCGGGCCACGACAGCATGAGAAGGGACCTGGGCCAAGTGGCAGTCCTTGTATGCATCAACTGGCTTCCGGGTGTTGTCCGGGCAAAGCAGCTCATACTGGTCCCTGCTGGCCTTCTGTGTCAGGTGCTCTGGGGAGAGAAGGCCCGGGTGAGCCAATGCAGGAGATCTGTGAGCCATAGTTAGATAACCCCTGCCGCTCACTGGACCACAAAATGCGTGACCTGACGAGGACTGAGAATCTGTTCCATCCACGTTTGATACAGAAAAGGACAGGAGGCCTCAGGAGTGAAATGGCAGGCTCACAGTCTCACTGCAGGTGGACACGGGCTGGAGGCGTGCTGGGCAGGACCCTCCACTGTCCCACCTTCTGGCTCTCCCAGGGGAAACACTAGCAGCAGATGTGGACTGTGCACTCAAGGCCTACCACAAACATGCCGAAGCCTCTCCAAGCCACAGCTGGTGGAGGCCAATGGTATGAAGACCCCATTTTGCAGATGAGGAAGCTGAGACCCAGAGACGTACGGTAACTTGTTAAAGTCTCAGCCAGTCTGGGGCTGACACGTGACCATGCCAAAACAGCCCGGGTCCCCCACTAAAGGGGCCACATTCCCTGGGGGCACAGCCTGCTGGGCAAAGGTGGTAGGAGGGTTGAGGGATGGTGGGAGGCCTAGTCAAGGCACTCTGCAGGTACAAGGAAGGACCAGGCAATCCTACAAGGAAAACAGGCTCTTTGGTTCCCATGGTCTCGGGATTAGAGAGTGCTATGGGTTCAACGAATTCATAGGTTTAAGTCCTAGTCCCGAGAACCTCAGAATGTGACCTTATTTGGAACTAGGCTCTTTGCCCATGTAATTAATTAAGATGAAGTCATCCTGGAATAGTCCAGTATGACCGGTGTCCTTATAAAAAGGGGGAATTTGGGCATAGAAATGCATGCACACAGGGAGAAGAGCATGTGAATATAAAGGCAGAGATTGAGGTGATGTGTCTGCGAGCCAAAGAGTGCCGAAGACTGCCAGCCAACCACGGGAAGCTGGGAGAGGGGCCTGGAACCGACTCTCGCTCACAGCCCTTGGAAGGAATCAGCCCTGGCAGCGCCTTGATCTGGGAATTCTAGCCTCCAGGGGTATGAGACAAAACATTTTCATTGCTTAAGCCACCCAGTTAGTGGTACTTTGTTTCAGCACTCCTTGTAAACCAATAGAGAAGGTCTTTGGGGTTGACAAAGGACTACACTGAAAGAGAAGAAATATGATTAGGTCTCCCGTGTGTGGTTACAATTTTAAACCAGTATGTCTAGAGAAATGTACATTTTAATTCCTTACGCTAAAACATTAAAATGATTTAGTAATGTCACAATTAAATCTGAACAATCAATATGACCTAATGGTCAGAGAGAAATCCCTTTTTCACCTGGTCACTCACTAGCCTAGGGCAGCCGCGGCAGACATGAGCTCTCCACCCATACTCACTGTCACCCTACAGCCCAGGCATGGTCTCACAAAATGCCCCTGAAAGGCAAGAAAGGATCTTCTATAATAGCAAATAAGCGATTTGGGGCCAAGGTAAATCAGGACGGTCTCTGTTACCTCCACAGAGAGAGGATGTTTTCAGATTCTTCAGGGGGAACGTTGGAAAATGCTGCCCACTGGCCTGACTGGTAACTTGAGCACCCAAAGGGCACGATGGTAATTATCTGGAACAACTTGATTCTGAAAGATGAGACCCGTAAGTGACCCCGTCTAATTATATTTGTTGTTAACAAAGCATGCCTCAATGGCCAAAGCGCTCACAAACTAGGCCAATGTGTAAAAATGAGGAGACAGTGAATTGTGAAGAACTTAACAAAGCAACAGAGGACACTGACGTCATACTTCATGTTACGGAAAGACCCTGGGCTGCTGAACAGAGACCCGTGGAAAAAGGGAGGACTTAAGAGTCTCCTTCAGGTAGCTGACATGTATTGTAAAAAGGATCTCAGCACAGAGAATTCACATTTGGGTTCTAAGCATTTCAAACTGTACAGATATGTTCTACATCTGATTGAAATACAATTGGTCATAAAACACCGAATCTATAAGCTCATCTTGTCGGAGATGTTCTTTTGTTTGTTTGTTTCTGATAAATTGTCCAAAATTCCGGAAAGGTTTAGGGATTTTTTTTTTCCAAATATAAAAATAAAAAATTTCGCCCGTGGTAACAATGCTTTTGCAACAGATTAAATTATACATGTGCTAATAAGTTCTGAAATATTTACAGTAATGTATGTGTTTTACTTAAGGTAAAGCACACACTGTTTTAGGTGCCTGAAGCATTTAGGAGACATTTATAATGAAATGTTTGGGAGAATGGGATTAGGTTTAAAACTGATTATTTCAATGACTTAAGAGAATCAACTTCTAAAACTTATTTTGTTCTTTTGGTTGGTAAGAACTGTTTAGATAATCAGAAAATTTATGTAGATTTATAAATGGAACAAATTGAGCACTAAACAAAGTACAAACAGAGTAGCCACTCCTTATCCACGGGGAATGTGTTCCAAGACCCCCAGTGGATGCCTGAAAGCTTGATAATACCAAACTCTACATATACTGTGTTTTTTCCTATACAAATATACCCACGATTAAGTTTGGTTTATAAACTAGCCACAGTCAGAAATTAACAGCAATAACTAATACAAATAAAGCAATGATGATAATATACAATATACTGTAATATAAGTTATATGAATGTGGTCTCCTTCTCTCTCTCTCAAAAAAAAAAAATATATATATATATACCTTTTTGTTTATTTAAATAGAGGTGAGGTCTCGGTATGTTGCCCAGACTAGTCTCGGACTCTTGGCTTCAAGCAATCCTCCCGCCTCGGTTTCCCAAAGTGCAGGGACTATAGGTGTGAGCCACCGCACCCAGCCAAAATCTTTTTGCACTGTGCTCACCCTTCTTCTTGTGATGATGTGAGATGATAAAATGCCTACATGATAAGATGAAGTCAGGGGATTGCTGCAGGCTTTGTAATGTAAGTGAAAATCCCAGAAATAAACAATTTGTAAGTGTTGAATTGCACACCGTTATGAGTAGCAGGTGAAAATCACACTGCCCTGCCCTGTCTCACCCTGGACTTGAATCTCCCTTGGTCCAGCGCCTCCACACTGCCTCTGCTCCCACCGATCAGTCACTTGGACCCCGTCTCGGTGATCAGATCAACTGCCACATGGTGGCAGTGCTTGTGTTCCTTATTTTACTTAGCAATGGCTCAAAGTGCAAGAGCAATGATGTAATACTTTCAGGCCTTGGTTGACTGTGGGTAGCTGAAATCTTGGAAAGTGGAACCACAGATAAGGGGGGATGACTGTAACAGAAACGTTTACATAAAAACTCCCTCGTGACTTTAAAGATGTTCACTCATCTCTAGATGTAAGGAAACTTGCCAACAGAACCAGTTCCCCTGGCTAGACTGGGGCCCACAGGGCTCTTTGTCTTCCACTTACCAAACACCGCCATGTGCTTTGTGAAGCAGACATCCCCCACGCCATCTGCCAGACACCTGGCAAACGGGAGAACCACAGTCAGGCCACTCGGCATAGGCCCGGGCCTTGCCCTCCCTTGGGCAGCCCCTCTGAGGCTCTGTCTGGGCCACTGGCTCACAGGGCTTTGCCCAGAGTTCCTGTCAGTCTGTCCTCAGAGCCGACAGTCTTGACACCCACAGCCACGCCCAGTCCAGAAGTAGGCAGGGGCCCTAGAAGCCAACAGCCCAGACAACTCCAAGCAGGACGGTGTGAAAGAAGGACCCTCACTTCCTCATAGAAAGTAGCCAAAGCAGTAGATTTTTTAAAAAAATAAAGCCTTAAATCCTTTACGTAGAGGATAAAGACTGTATGGATTTGGATTCCCAGCCAGTTTCACTCTGGATTTGAGCGGTAGTTATGGAGTGTGGAGAGGGGCCTGCTAGGAGTTGAGAGGGGGTGGAGAAAGGCAGGCACCGGTCCCCAGCGAGGGAGATGCTCAGAAGATGGGATTAGGGAGCTTCTGGACTCTGACCCTGCAGGGATCCCAAGCCTGCGTCTGCAGATCCCAGAATCCCAGCGACGAGTGTGTCTCCTTAGCCCTCCCTGGGTCAGGAGGATAACACAGGCAGAGCCAGACTCTGGGAAGACACGAGAGGCTCCCACATGGACGAGTGCTGAGGGCGGCCATGGGAGGCGCTTGGGACCCTGGGTCTAACGCTGATGCTCTGGGCAGCCTGAGGCAGGCCCTGTCCATCCGGTGCCTCTGTCCCCCAACTTCAGAATGAAGAGAGGAGCAGGGGCAGTGTCACTCACCTGAAGGTGCCTGCATCACCAAAGTATGGCTCACGGGAGGAGCAGGCACACTTGTCTGTCCCTTCCCCAGCACACAGCTGACACAGGCTGGGGAACTTCTGTCCGTCTGCACAGGGGATGCAGCTGCTGGAGAAGAACTCAGCCACTGTTGGTCAACATGGAGACACGGACACAGGGCATGAGCTGGCTGGGCCACCAGGCTGTGGGTGTGTGAGTGTGGCCCTGTCTGAGAGCCCGAGAGTCTACACACACTTCCCAGGAGCAGCCGAGGCCACCAGTACCACCTGCTGAAGGAGACTGACAACAGCCATGCTGCAGAGAGGGCATGGCCCAGGGTGCCATGAGTTTGGGCATTACATTCACATGTGGGCCCAGGGCTGGAGGCCACGGCCATGTTTCCCCAGCTTATCCACTGCTGGCCTGCACTGAACCAAGACTGAGGTCTCAGTGCCTCTCAGTTCTGTTAACTCACCAACATGGAGGCTCCAAGGACAGACCCCTAACACAGCAGGAGCCCTTGAAGGTCAACCCCACAGCCCTTCCTTACCTCAGGACATGCTCCCCCGCCCAAGGTTGCCCACCTCCCCTCCCGTACCCAGAGGCTGTGGTGGCTCATGGAGATACTCTTTGGGAGAGAGTTGGGACGGCTTGTTGGTGAGGGGAACAGAATCATGCCAACAGCCACTGCATGACTGCCCGGTCAGATGTCTGGGAGCATCTGACATGAGGCATGTGAACACCTCTAGAAAGCACAAAGCATGGTCATAGCTGCCACCTGGGCTGCAGCACTTATCAGACCCCTGCAGCCGCTTGTCCCTGTCACAGTAGACACGAATTCTGCAGAAGGTAGCAGGGCTCAGAAGCAGAGCACAGAAAGATTTGGTCATCATCTTCCAAGGCCTGAAACATACCCTGGGCTTGTCATAACCGAACCAGAAGACACAAAATGCCCCAGCAGTGGCCCTGTGACTCCTTCCTTCTCATGTCTTAAGCCCTCACCTAAGGCACAGAGGCCTGAATGCTGGCGGCGTGGCTACGATCCCCAGCGAGCCTTCCCAGGAAGCAGAGAGGGAGGTGGCCTTTCTCAGTGGGCTTCAGTGGTGGCCCTTGTCAAACCCAAGCTGCTGGGATTACCAGGAAGGTGGGACAGACAGGAGCTCAGAGAGACAGAGGCACATTTGCTGAGAGGAGAGTCTGCTGTCAGTTCCCATGGGTTGCTGGTGCACACCCCCAGCCAGTGCCCAGCTAAAGCAGGTTACCCTTCTATCTTGGACCCCAGCATGACCCATGTGGCATCTGGCATAGGAGTCCCGTCTGAGGGCACCAGGCCCAGCTTGCTTACCTGCTTCAAGAGAGCCAGAGGGACGCAGCATCCCGACGGGGATGTTCCACCTGGCAGACCGGCCCAGGCCCGGGTGGCAGGCCTTCTTGCCTTGGAGCTGGCTCAGCTGGAAGCTGGTGCCCTTCTTCACCATGGCAACAACGTAATGGCGGGTTTGTGGATCTGCAGAGGAACAGAGAGGAAGAAGCGCGAAGGAAGAGGCCGCATCGCTGCTGCTCATCTTCCAAAGTGTGTACGATGGAGAACTCTGGGGACCTTAGGACCTACACCCTCCCCTGCTAAGCAGGCAGAAAGGGACACTGTTAAAAAGCGCTTCATTATCAGGGGAGAGAAAACTGTCCCTTTTCAAAGCGATCAACACGAGTTCTTTTTCTGCTGTCCCTCCAAACCAGAGGAGACAGGCGCCCGCGGGGCACCAGCTATTACAGGGCAGAGCATGCTCAGAGACAGCTTCAGCGCCAGCCAGGGTGATGTCACTGCCTCCACCAGGGGCTTTTGTGCCTTCTCTCCTCCTCCATCTGCAGCTTGAACTCATGAAAGGAAGGATGCAGGGCGCCCCCAGGAATCTTCCAGGGCCCTGCAAGTTGGAGTCCAACTGAGTCCAAGTTGGAGTCCAACGGAGGTGGGCTGTGCTCACACACGGATGACACTGGTGGACAAGTCCGGGAAAGTGGCCAGGTTCCGTTCTCAGACTCCCCCAAAGCCTCTCCCCGTGCACAGACACAGTCTCGTGTTCTATAGCACATGAGGGCAACATGGCGCTGACCTTGTGTCTCTAGAGAGGGGCTCCCACTGATGTGACTCCTGGGCGAGTGATGGATTCTGGACACCCCCTTAGGCTGGGGTACCCCACAGCCAGCAGCACCAACAGCATTTCCATCGGAATGTACCAAGTGTGCAGTTGCCCAGGGAAGGCCAATATCCCAGCCCTATTAGTCGGCCTCAGAGATAGCCTCTTCAGTCCAAAGAGCTCCCCTGCTAGTGTCTTGTGGACAGAGTCCCTGCTCCCCTCCATGTCTCCAGGGAAAACACATCATTTAAAAAAATTATTCCTTTTTAAAACACACCATCTTTTGAGCCATAGAATTCTGCCACAGTGGGCTTCAGATCATAGGGGTCGAGGCCTGCCTCAAACACCAAATCTCCACCAACGGTCACAGCATCCGCTTCGTTTGCCTGAAGGAGAAGAGATGAGACCATGAGTGACATCCATCCCTTCCGAGGAAGACGCCCTTGACCCTCTGCTGAAGATGCCCACTTGAGAGACACCTGCATGGCTCCTTCACCTCCCCCAGGTTCTGCTCAAATGTCACCTCCTCAGCAAGGTCTTTCCTGAACTCACTCTTCAAACCCTCTCCTCCCTGTACTTCGAACAGCACTCTGTTTTCCTCCTTGGCCCTTCTCAACCCTCAGACGCTCCTTCTTTGATTAATTTTTGTCTTGCCCCCTGGAATGTGAGCTCCTTGAAGGCCAGGACAATTGTGTCTGTTTCTTTTTCAAGTGGGGCTCAGCCACTCCGTTACTACTTTTCTTTTTTGCTTTTGTTTTTTTGAGTTGGAGTCTTACTCTGTTGCCCAAGGTGGAGTGCAGTGGCATGCTCACGGCCACGGCAGCCTCGACCTGCGGTGCTCAGGCTAGCCTTCCTCCTCAGCCTTCCAAGTAGCTGGAACCATAGACATGCGCCACCAGTCCCAGCCGATTTATTACAGAGACGAGGTCTTGCCATGTTGCTAAGGCTGGTCTGGAACCCCTGAGCTCCGGCAATCCTCTCGCCTCTCCCCTCCCAAAGTGCTGGGATTACAGGCATGAGCCACCATGCCCAGCTAATTTTTATTGATTTATTGCAGAGACGAGGTCACACCAAGGTCCCCAGGCTGGTCTCGAACCCCTGAGCTCAGACAATCCTCTCACCTCCACCTCCCAAAATGCTGGGATGACAGGCATGAGCCACAGTGCCCAGCCTACTTTTCTTTTTCATAGAATCTCATCCATGTGCTTTTATTTAAGAATTTTATAATTATTTTACTGGTACTTTTAATAAGATAGTATTTTGATGAAAATTATACTAAATTTATGAATTAACTTTGGGAGGATATGTAAGCATATGATAATCAGTTTGTTCATCTTGGAATAGGGCATATGTTCTAATTTGTTAATAAACGTTGATCACTTGTCACAAATTTTTACGTCATATTTATAACAGCTTTGCAGATCTTGCATATAACACTTTTCCATAAATATGTTTCTATTTGTTACTTTAAATGTAAATGAGATCACAAGTCTGGGATATTTTCCCACAATTATCAACTGTTGGTATATAAGATGGACTTTCGTTGTTCTATATTTATCTTTTACCAAACTAATTTAATCTCTAGTAAATAATTTAGCAACATTTCCTTTGATCTCACTGTGTTTTCCAGGCATTCAATCCCCAAAAATATTGGTATTTTTATTCATTTCTTTCTTATATGCAGGTTAGATTTTATTGCATCACCAGAACTTCCAAAAACAGTGCCAAGTAATGACAGTGACCCCGGAGCTTTCTTGTTCACTTGAGTCTTTACAGATTCCCTTTCAATGTAATTATGCTTTTACCATCAGTGAATGCTAAGCAGTTTTATCTTCTCAACACACAATCCCTGTCCTTTCAGATCTCCGGCTTGTTTCTTTCCCCCTCAAAAGCATGGTCTGGTTCCTGTAGGGAGAGCGCAATAAACAACAGCAAGTGTGGAAAAAGAAAGTCTTGACTTTCTTCTGCTTTCTTTTAGGCAGCGATGACTCACCGTGATGGCCTTAATGCACTCAAGATAAGAGGCTCTCTTCACACAGCTGACAAGGGGACCCTCCGGAAGGACTTTTCTCATGCTGTCACGGAAGCTGGAGCACTTAGTGGCCTCGTGATCTGACACGACACACCATTTCACAGTTTTCTCAGGGACAACCAGACACAGCCCTAGGGTAGAGAGGCCAGAGATGTAAGGGACCCACAGCATTTACCTTTTACTTCTGGCAGAAGAGTTTAAAGATGAGACAAAGGGTCAGGTGAGTGGGGCACACACAAATTGGACAGGTTGCCTGGCCTGGCTCACATGAATTCTTGGGGCCCATCTCTTTAATTCTTCCCTACCCCTTGGATAAAAAAGCCAAAAGCATCCTCCAGAAGTTAAGTCTAGAATTAGCACATAACACAGCAATTCCACTCCTAGGTACATCTCCAAGAGAACTAAAGACAGGGGCTCACACAAATATGTGCACATAAATGTTCATAGCAGCACTATTCACAACAGCTGAAAGGTGAAAACAACCCAAATATGCATCAAGGGATGAATGGATAAATCAAATGTGGCACAGCCATGCAATGGAATTTTATTCCGCTATCAAAATAACAACGTAAGTGAAACTCAAATCATCAAGTTAAGTGAAAGAAGCCAGACACAGAGGCCACCCATTACATGATTCCATTTATATGAAATATCTAGAACTCAGTGGAGAGAGAAAGCAAATCAACTGGTGGCTGTCATCTGCTTGGGGGAAGGAAATGAGTACTGACTGCTCAGTGGTGACAGGGTTTTCTTTCAGGGTGATAAAAAAACACTTGGAACTAGATACAGGTGATGGTTGAACATTGTAAATGTGTTAAATACCACTGCATTGCACACTTCAAATGGTTCCTTTACATGATGTGAATATCACCTCAAAAAGGAAAAAAAAATCTTCCTACCTATGAGTAGGAGGCTTAGTTTTTATCTTAATGTTAGCTACTCTAACTTTACACGGTACCAATTGCTGGGACATTAAAATTAGTAGCTGTTTATTTCACTGGCATTGTAAGCTGCAATAATTAGTGTAGAGAGCATTACAAAGGCAAAATGCTATTTGCAAATCTGTAATATTTGGGCAAAATGTTATTTTAAGTGAAATCTAGAAGGTGAAATTTGCAACAATGACAGCTACCACGTTTTGGATGGGCCAAGCACATTCCCTTTCTCTAAATTCACAATTCTCCTGTCATTTAAGTACCATTTCTGTTTCAGAGATGAATTTTTTAAAAAACTGTCAGAGACATTAAATAACCGGAGAGGAAGCTCACATTTGGACCCCCAAGGTCTGTTTGACTCCAAAACCCACACTACCTTGTAACTGTCTTTAAGTAGGAAATACCAAAATAAATAGGACAGGAAGATGTCAAATTACCTTAGACAGAATCCCACACCAAAGCAGAAGAGGAACAGATAGAGCCCCTCAAATTTATCTGAAAAAGCCTTC
>CAUYQG010244719.1:0-116663 GCA_963574415.1 Tarsius wallacei
GTTCAGAAAGACTCTAAAGGTGCAATAAAAAGTTCATGATTTAAACAGTTTCCACAAACCTATGCTTCAGAATCTATATCCTTTAACATCCATTAGCATCTCTCAGAACTTCAGGGTTTTCAAAATATAATTTGAAAAATACTGCAATATATTTTATCTATCCTCAGATTTTCAGAAATGTTTTCTTTGACATGTATTGGTCCTTAGCAAATTTTCTTCTATTTTTAACTTTTTAAAAAGACTTGGGTTGAGGTGACAGGGGAGAATTCCTAAGCTTCAAATTTCCTGTATCTTAGCAGGGAATTGCTAGAAAATATAATTATAAATTATCAGTGGGCTCAAGTTGGTGATCAGCCAATTCCAACTTGCAAATATGTTGCAGCTTGGCTTGAGCAGCTTAAAAGAAACGTTGAGTCAGCACTGAAGAATCAGGAAATTTTGAGTAAGAATACTGATTTTTGGCATAGCCTGAGAAACTGGAACATCCACCAGTGTTAGAAATGCCTTCCTTCAGGGCAACACTCAGTTACAGCTAAGTGCTGCTGCTGTTCAAGAGTCTCCTCCAGTATAACCACTGTAAGCATTTGTTTGGGTTTACAATCCCTAATTTTATAGCAATTGACATTAGTCTCATCTTAATAAGTGAAAAAGATGCAGAACAACAACAACCAAAATAAACAAAACTAAAGCTTATAGCCTCTGTAGAGATAAGTCAAAACAGCACAGAGAGATTCATCTCATTAGACAATAAACAGTAGTAAAAATATGTCATAGTCAACCTAAAAAGCCCATTTAGATCAACTAAAACAAAGTATGTAGGAAGAGACTATTACAGTATTGTGAGGAAAAACTAGCAGCACTTGGAATTACAGAAATAGTCTCTTTATGTATGCATACGTTTTTCAGAGAGCGGAATAAAAAGCTTATACTCATTCTTTATTTAACTGGGGTTTTTGAGTTCAAACTATATGCTGGAAATTACTCTAGGACACCATGCTAAAGGTACTTGACTTGGGTGTATTTGGAGAGGAATGAGAAGAGAAAGTGAAATTGGATAACTTAGCAGCATAGTCTAAATCATAAACAGCCACTTTCAGTTATAAATCACAGACAGAAAAAAAAAATCACCTACCAAAATATACAAGAGGCAAGAAGTTAAATAAATCATAACATTTTGTGAATGAGTAGGGAGGTAAAATGTTCACAGCCTGGAATTATTTCTTGTTCACTGAAACAGAATTAGTTTCACCTTCTATTAATAATATTTTTTCTAAATAAATTGTAAATAAGATAATTCGCAAAGAAACATTTTCAATCATTTCTGTATGTAGATTAAACTCCCAGGTATGACTTGATGTATATTAATCTAGTTAGAGTTTAATTTATCTTATTGAAAAACAATGGCTAAATTTCTATTTTGATGGTTTCTTTCTTCCAAAATACATTAACTAAACATTAAAACTATGAAGACATCTATAATAAAAAACATGAGAACATAATGAAAAATATGACATAGAGAAAGGAAGAATTATTTCTAAATAAAATATTTTTTCAAAGTGTTCCATAAGAACTGGGCTACCTTAAGTCATTTTGAATAATTTACAGAATATTTCAAACCTTTTTGAGAACTTTAGCAACTGAATGAGCAGTTAGTCTTTTTTCTCACTTTAATCAAACATTTCAGCATGAGTTCATTCACTCAATTCTAAGGGCCATTTCCTTTGAAATTATCCATAAATCTTCTATGTCCCATGTTAGAGAAATATAAAATTTAACAACACTTTTTAAAGTCTTGAAATTAAACTATGCTGAATTTTAATGGAACTCTACTTTGAGTATGACATCCACAATCCTTTGGAAACTACTAAAACACACTTGCAAAACTTTTTGGATGAGACTATCAGATGTGTTGTTATATATATGTATTATTAGCCACTCTATTTCAAAGGAAATACTCCTTACTTTTTTAGAAATAGGACTGTAATCTTTAGTAACATCTTTCCTCTGGATAACATGCTCTGTAACCTCGAGCAAATTACTTACTTGACTAGGTTTTCAATTAACCCCATATATAATTAAAATGATGAGTGTCTGAGCTTTTTAAAGAGTCTGAAATTAATTATATATCAAAATTTTAGTATCATGCATTTTTTTAAACTTTTTATTTTGAAGTGAGTTTAGATTTCTACAAGAGTGGTAATAAAGATAGTGGAGTGCTCTGGTATACTCTTCAATTAACTTCCTATAATTTTAATATTTTACATTGCTATAATATATATAAAAACTAGGAAATTAATATCAGCATAATATTATTAATTAAAACTTCAAGTTTGATTGGATTTTACCAGTTTTTCTACTAATACTTTTTTTCCTGTTTCATTATCTAATCTCAGATCCCATATTGCATGTAGTTAACATTTCTCCTTAGTCTCTTTCAAGGTATGACAATCTTTTAGTTTTTCCCTGTCTTTCATAACCTTGAAGATCCTAGTCAGGCATTTTGTTAAATATCCCTCAGTTTGAATATATCTGATAGTTTTTCCTGAATGATGAAGACTTCGATTTGAGGAAGGAGTACCTCACACGTTACACACCCTTTTCGTTGTATCATATCTGAGGTAATGTGATATCAACATAACTTACCATTGGTGATGTTTATCTGGTGATGTTTATCTGGTGATGTTTACACTGGCTAAGGTGGTGTATGTCAGGTTTTTCTAAGTTTCTGTTTTTCTCTTTTCATACTTCATTCACTAGACATGAATCACAAAGTCCAGCCCATACTCAAGTGAAGAGTTAAGCAGTACCACCTAGAAGGAAGGATATCAAAGAATTTGTGGTCATATGGTAAAACCATATGGTAAAACCAAAACTTGGGGGCTATGCAAAGACCCTGTTCCTCATCTTTTACCTACTAATTTTAGCATTCATCAATATAGGTCTTACCTAATGCAATTGCTAATACATAGAGTATCGGAATTCTTCTGTAAGATAGAGTTTCCTTCTTTCTTGTTTTTAATTTATAACTCCTTAGGTGTTTCATGTAGAAAACTGCTTTCACATGAAAATTATCTTTCTCTCCTCTGTATAAAAAATAGTTTTTAATTTAAGATTGCTTGCTACTGTGCTAGACTATAGGTTGGCTTTCTTTTGCAGGGGTAGGTGTGAGTGCAGAACAAAGCATTTATTTACAGGCTATAATATTCTTAAAGTCAATTTTATATCCAAAGCAACAATATCATTGAATGCTTCATTTCATAGATGGATAAGTTTTCTAGGACAAAGAGATAGATGTATTAAAAACATATGAATTTTGCAATATATAAAATAGTGGTTCAAATATTGTATATTTCAATCTTAACTGGTGGATTGCTTATTTTGCTATCAGAAATTAAAAGATAGGTGTTTATTTTTTTTAAACAAACAAAAGTATCTATAACTTTTCAAATTCATTTGTTAATTCTGGAGTATAATATTAAAAAGATTATGAGAAAACAAATAAATCATTTATTTATAATTTTTATCAGTATGGTGTCATGGAGATTTATTTTGCTTTTACATTTTCATCTAATATTATCATCATTTATTAATTAAGTTATTCCAACTTTTGCCATTGGGAGCTCCTTCAGATTGACTTTGGGGTCACATTGACATGACCCATCATGCTTGTGTGTGTGTGTGTGTGTGTGTGTGTGTGTGTGTGTGTGTGTGTGTGTTTTACTACGTATGACACTACAGGCTAATCTTATACTTTTTGTGCCTAGGTTGTAGAATCAGCAATTTTTCCACGAAATTCCAATTTCTTTTATTAGACAATGATGATATTTGTATCAGATGACCTAAGATTTTTATAACAAGTTATCACAAATTGAGTGGATTTAAAACAATTAAAATTTATTATTTCATGGTTTAGAATGCCAGAAGTTCAAAATGAAGATGTCAGGTGGGCGCGGTGGCTCAAACCTGTAATCCTAGCACTTTGGGAGGCCGAGGCGAGAGGATTGCCTGAGTCTGCAGTTCGAGCCCAGCCTGGGCAACAATGTGAGACCTTGTCTCTACGATAAATCAAAAATTATCCAGGCGTGATAGCGCGTGCCTGTAGTTCCGTCTACTTGGAAGGCTGAGGCGGGAGCTGGAGCCCAGCAAGTCGACGCTGGGGTGGCCGTGAGCGTGCCGCTGCAATCCAACCTGGGTGACAGACTCAGACTCCGACTCAAATAAATAAATAAATAAATAAATAACAAAACCAAAAATGAAGATGTTAGCAGAGTTGATTTCTTCAGGAAGCTCTGATTGCCAAGAGTTACCAGTAATCTCCTCGTTTCTTTCCTGACTGTCTCCTAGCTCCTGGTGGTTACCGGCAATCCTTGGCATTCCTGGTTTATAGCTGCATCACTCTGATCTCTGTGTCATCACATGAACCTTTTCCCTTGTGTATCTCTGTGTGTCCTCTCCTATTCCTAAAAGGACACCAGTCATTGGATTGAAGGCACAACCTAATCCAGCGTGTCTTCATCTTAACAATAACATCTGCAAAAACCCTTATGCCAAATAAATACACATCTCTGAGGTTCCAGGTAGGCAAGACTTTTGAGACTACATAACATCTGCAAAAACCCTTATGCCAAATAAATACACATCTCTGAGGTTCCAGGTAGGCAAGACTTTTGAGACTACATTATTCAACTCACTACAGTTTTTAAACTAAAATTTTGGTAGCGACTTTAAGAAAAAAAAAACAAAGTGTGTAAATGTGTAATTAAAGTTTGTAAATAAAGTGTGATATTTTATAAAATGTTACAATCTACTTGATAATTGTACTGCTTTACCCCTTTGTTTTACATTGTACTTCCAAGTCAGTAAATTTACTTAGGTATAATACTGTAATCCAAACATATTGAAGGCACATTTAATCTTTCAATATGTAAATTTCAATATGTAAATTTCAAAATATATTTGTGAAAATAAAATCTTACAATACTCCAGGTGATAATGACGCTGTTAAAAAAAGCTTGTTTTTAGTTTTTCAGATGGACCAAAGGAAAGCTAAAAGCATGAAATTTACATTACTTCCATTTAGTTTAAAGTTATTTAAATTTTAATTTACTTGAATTGTGAAATACTTAAAAGATACATCAAAGGTATACTAAGGTAGGCACTCTGTATCCACCACTTACATTTAACATATGGTTTAGTCTTTTACAACATTAACTTTTTTACAAAGATTATTCTAAAAATAACTAAAATATTAGAATAAATTGAAGGTCTTGTTTTCATCATGTATTGCCAAATTCATATACATAATCATATGTCCACAAACATAGCATTAATTTATATGTTTTTTATACTTATGTAAATGCCTTTGTGCTATTTATATTCCTTTGTAATTTTCCTTTACTCTGCCTTTTTTTCAATTTATCTATGCTAATACGTGTAGATATAGTGTTGTAATAACTACATTTTGTACAGCTTTTGACTATTAGAAAAATATAAAATATTTGACTGAATTCACTTATCTATTAGGATGTTTCATTTTTCAATATTAAAATAAGCTTTCATTTACTATCCATGAGCAAAGAATCCTTCCGCCTCAGCCTTCCAAGTAGCTGGAACTACAAGCGCGCGCTACCACGTCCGGCTAATTTTTGATTTATTGTAGAGATGAGGTCTTGCCAAGTTGCCCAGGTGGGTCTCGAACCCGCCCGCTCAGGCAATCCACTCACCTCAGCCTCCCAAAGGCACGGGATTATAGGCTGAGCCTCCTAGCTCAGCTAAGAATTGTTAATTTTGAGTGTCTGTGGTTGCCTAGCACTAGTGGACACTGCTGAGTTGTTCTTCAGAGTGGTTATTTCTGTACATACACCTATTAGCAAAGCAGGCCAGAGTCTGCCTATTGGGTCCATGCCTAATAGCTGCTATCATACATATTTTTATTTGTATCTTGCCCATTTGATAGATGTGACATTGACTCTCATTGCTTTAATGAACACTTCCTTAATTTCTAGTTATATTAAATTTATAAAGTATATTTGTTGGCAATTAATCTTTTTTTCATGATTTACTTTTTCAAATCCTTGACTGATTTAATTTATTATTTTGTTATAGCTTGTAATCACTTTTTATGCATTCAGACACTAAATCTTGGTTAGTTATAGACAATGCAAATGTAATTTTGCAGTTTATTGGTTATGTTTTAAATTTATATACATATATAAGTAGTCATATAGATAACATTACATTTCAGTGTAACAAAATGGATCACACTTTTTATTTGTTGGTGTTATGTGTATATTATGTAAATAAAAATTCTCTTCTGAAGTCTATCGCTATTCTTTTAAATTACATACTTATTCCATCTGAATTGTGTTTTTACATATAGTATAAGGTAAAGTACTCGTTTATGTCTTATTTTTCCATTTAAATAAGTGATGTTTACAAGATCATTTACTGAGTAATCTGGAATCTCTCCGCTGATGCGATTGTAAGACCATCACCGTTAGTATATTCTGAACTGCCAGATCTGCTTCTAAGTCACCTTTTTACTTCTATTTCTTATTGTCTATCCTTGTGCTGAAGCTATAATATATTAATTTCAACATGTGTTATTTGGTAAGTCAAGTCTTCTCTTCTTACTTTTCTATATGGGCAGTATTATGTACTGGCTTATACTGTAATATTTACGCCAGTGCACTTGAGTTCAAATCCCAATTCTATCCTGTTAGCATTATGACATTGGCAAGTTATTTAAATTCTCTGTGTCTCAGTTTCTTCATGTGACAAATGTAGGTAGTAAAGATTTTATATTGTAGTATTTATTTAAAAAATTAAATGTGCTTATTTATGTTAGGCATTATGCCTGACAATAGTAAGTACACAAAGATTAGCTATTATTCCAACTTGAGTTCAGTTTTCTTAGCCTTCTTCTCTTCTCTGTGAATCTTAGAATCAGCATATCATATAATTTAGTAAACTTTTCCTGGATTTTTACTAAAATTTTTACTGAATTTAGAGAATAATTTATGTTCTTTAGCTGATTCTTCAAATCAGATTTATTTGGGCAGCATTAATTCCTAATAGTATGCTATCATAAAGACAATATGAGTCCCGAGAAACACTGTTTTATGGAGTGGTTTTGCACAATTTTATTGCTATAAAGTAATTTTAGAAAGTTGTAGGTTTTTTAAGGATTGAGGAATTACTTCACAACTATGTAAAAGAAGTCCCTTATATTACAAATGAAGAATTTAAGGCTCAGAAAAACTGTGACTTGGTCAATGTGTCAAGATGGTCTTGAGCAGTCCTATGAAGTTTTCTTCCTATGTACACTAGAATATATTTTGTCAAAAATAGATTCACTGTTATTAGAAAATTAAAAATGTATCAACATTAAAACTCCACAGAACATTTTTTGTTGCTTTTTTTTTTGATAACTCTGACTAAACTTAAATATTTTAAAGTGCATCCAGGTTGATAGAAACATAAACTGATGATCTGAAAAAAATTAGAAAGCTAATTAGCAGAGATTCTCAGATGAGAAAAACAGCATCTATAAGTTAGCTTGTACTGTGTTTTGATACATAACTAAAAAATAAAAATAAACCCTTTTGATTCCTACTCAACTCATATGCCCTTTTTTCCTCCAAAGCCTATTAAACTTAAACACTCACCTACTCTGTAAATAACTAGAGGTTAGGAGATATTGATCAGCTCTGTCTGGAGTTGATGTAGTATCAGTCTTACACACTGCTCTGCAAATCCTTTTGGGTGGTGGTTGCGGGAGGAACTTGAGCGTGCTGATTAGGTTATTCCTGAAAACATCTATTTCCTGAATCACACCCACCTTATGATAAGAATTGTATTTTACTGCAATTCATCTTTCAAAATTCTGCTTTGCTGTCATCTCTTCTGTAAAGCCTTTTCTGATATCCGCCAGAAGAAAAGGAGAAAATGTTTTATTCATACCTTCATCCTGAAAGAAAAAATTGAATATAATTGTTTCATAATTGGATAAAAGACTACCAGATGACTTGAAAAACGTACTACAAAGATCATGCATTTGACATTATTGCTTGCAAACCACAAATAAAAGTTGTATTAGTTTTAGGGAGAAAATTGCTACTTATTTTCTCAGGTATTTCTGCTGATTTTTTAAAGCAGGTCAGATTCTTAGCTCACTGTTTTGTTGAATAGGATTTTATAGGAAGAGAGTGATTCTGCATTTGCTATTTACTCATTAGTCCATTTTGTAGCAATTTACACAGGACTTGTGATTTATAATTTTTTTTAGAATTCATTTACTCCTACAGATATGATTGAAAGACACTTACTTCAAAGCCTCTATTTTCAGTAGCTTGTAACTAAACTAATTAGCTGGGGAAATAACATGATTCATGCTTATTGTCAGTTGAAAAGCAAATTTAGCTGTATGGAAACAAAATCCTTGAAGTTACTTTAAATTATCAGATTAAAAATAATTACATATTTGATCAAAATTTTTTAATCCTGTGAGTCAACCTTGATTCAGAGTTATTGATATGAAGTATTTACCACATTCAAACAAGTAATGGCTGCTCAAGGGACATCGTTTAGGACATTGTGAGTATCTGTTATTCACTTCATCAAGAACACAGGTGTGGTCTCGCCATGCTACAGAAGTTAATTCCATATATTAAGAAACAAGACAAAATAATCATTCCTGCGATTGTTAACACCTTGTGTCTTATGCCTCTATGCTACTTATTTTTAGGAATATATGGTCAACATCAGTAATTTTGCAAGTATATAATTCATATTCAGTCACATCTGAAGTTGTTTCTTTACTCAATCCTTACAAGTTGTTTAACACTGGACAAGTTACTTATATATTCTGTGTTATAAGATAAACAATGGCTACTTCATAAGATTGCTATAAAAAGTAAATGTGAAGCCGGACTGGGTGGTTCAGCCTGTAATCCCGCGCTTTGGGAGGCTGAGGTGAGTGGATTGCCTGAGCCTGCGGGTTCGAGACCTGCCTAGGCAACTTGGCGAGACCGCATCTCCACAATAAATAAAAAAAATCAGCCGGGCGTAGTAGCACGTGCCTGTAATCCCAGCTACTTGGAAGGCTGAGGTGAGACTCTGACTCAAAAAAAAAAAAAAAGTAAATGTGATATTATAAGAAGTATAAATTCTTAGAGTATTTGAATAGGAAATCAATCTTGTCTTCTCCTCCAGCCCCTTCTTGTTCTTTGTAAAGAATGGAGCATAAAGTCTAGGAGAATGATTTAAGTTTTTTCTGCCCTTATAGAAAAAAGAGCTTGTATTCCTAAATATGGGAAGGTATCAGGAGACTGCTACCTGAGGATGACCTGGGAGATGAGAAACCTACTAAGCTTGAGGAAATTGGGCCACAGTGGAGAAAATTTTGCTTTCTTGGAATACTTGGGAAAGCAGATCTAGTGAAGGATCACCAGGAGTGACTAGGACACCTCCAGAGTTAGTCACATTACGTTAATCACCTACCATTAGCGATAGCAAGAATGGCAGATTGTTTGTCCACAGTGCTACAATGTGGGTGTCCAGTTGGGATCTAGAGGATTTTACTTCGTTAGACTCTAGCACCTTACCTGTTGCCAGCAAAAGTGAGATGAGTAAGATGCCATGAGTTCCCTCTCTGATTCTTAGATCCCACAAGCCTAACACACACACACACACACACACACACACACACAAATGCCAAGACAAATAAGCTCAATTCTCTTACCATACCCATAACATGGAGGATAAGAATTTAACAGAAATTTAAAATTAAATATACAATTTTTGCTTAGAGGGGGAAAGACAAAGAAACAAGAATAAACAAAAAAGTAAGAATTATATAGTGGAGTTAGAGAAATAAAGTGTAATGGAAACCAGAAAATAATCAAAGCTTTCTATATGATTTAAAATATTAAATATTGTTAAAATCAGGAGTGATAACTGAGAAACAGCTTTTACATTTGATAATTCTATCTAAAATCAGTAAAATAGTGGTGGTAGATACAGATGTGTAGGATTAATAAGTGATAGACGGTGTGAGTATGAAGATAATGAATGTAGAAATCACAGAATTGTGCTTAAGAAACTTTTGGATTGAATTATGAAGAACCGAACTCTTGTTCAGTAAAACATATATATTCTAGGTTAAAATGGTTTATTGGTCTGTGTATTCTTTAGCCATCTTATTTTACCAAGTGAGTAGGAGAGTATCTTGAAGGGATAAACAGAGATGGATATAATTAGATGGGTTTGGCTAAAGAAAAGAGCAAACTATGTCCCTCTTTGTTCATAATTTCAAGGTTTACTCTCTACTCACAGAGGAATGTATTCTTATTGGAATGTATTAGAACCTAGCCAGAATTTGTTACTTTAGACAGTAATTAGTCTTTCTTAAAATGCATTTTTTGGTCTGTCATCTTAAAGAAAACATGGCAATTATTTTCCTCCCATCTCTTACATCATACAAGAAATTATGTGGAATTGTGTTAAGAGATCTGTTGAAGATCCATCCTTCTAATATCTTTGGTTAGAAGAATCAAACCACCTCAAATGTGCTCTTAAGTAACGTGTATATTTGTGAACTTTCTTGGAAAAAATGAATAAAAGGACACTACAAGTCCAGCAGGCATGGAAAGCAGTGTGGTCTGTTCTGTGACAATCTGCTTCAGGACATTGTGTTGCCACAGTAGAGCTTCCTGAACTATTACTGAAGATGAATCTGAATCTCATCTGTTCAACACTTGTATTTCTTCATTGCACATACTTAAAAGAACAGTTTAGTTTTATGCATCTATTTCTTTTTTTTCCTCTTTTAATTTTTATTTAAAATTGTGGGGTACAATTCAGGGTTAGCTATACAAATGTTCACCGTGCAGATACCCTTATTGATGAGGTATGCCCCCCCTTCCCCAGGCAGATATCGACTACTGTCAATCTCACCTCCTCACCTCCCACCCCCTCCCCGCAGTTTTCCGCCCCTTTCAATCCTTTTCTTATAGTAATACCGTAGTTGTTCAAGGTCCACTTATGAGTGAGAACATGTGATACTTAGCTCTTTGTTTCTGTGAGAGATCACTCAGTATTATAAACTCTAATTCCATCCAGGTTGCTGCGAAGTTCATGATTTTGCTCTTCTTTATGGCTGCATAGTATTCCATTGTGTATATGTACCACATTTTTTTTATCCAGTCTTCTTTTGGTGGGCAGCATGGTTGGTTCCATGTTCTTGTTATTGTGAACAATGCTGCAATAAACATACGTGTGCAAGTATCTTTTTCATAGAGTGACCTGAGTTCTTCCGGGTATATTCCCAGTAGGGGGATTGCGGGGTCATATGGAAGGTCGATTTTGAGAACTTTTAGGAATCGCCACACTGATTTTCACAGAGGCTGAACTAGTTTGCACTCCCCACCAACAGTATAGAAGTGTTTCCTTTTCACCACAACCTCACCAGCAACTGTTATTTTTTCAGTTATTGGTGACGGCCATTCTGACTGGAATTAGGTGGTATCTCAGTGTAGTTTTAATTTTTATGCATCCATTTCTATGCACTTAATATGTGCGTGTTCACAAAGAGGGCACAATTCAGTGAACTATCAGATCAGTTTTACAATTAAAAGAATACATAATTGTACCCCACATCTTTAAAACAAAAAAATTAAAAGTAAAAAAAAAATCCCAAAACAGCAACAACAAAGAATAGATACTTAGATTGTGATGCATTCACTAAAGAAAGTCACTGTATGCAACTGGACCAGGTCCTCAGGTAGCTTCTTCTGGGATTTAGTCCTCTAGATTGTATTGTGTGCAAATTTTTCTATAACTTCTGCAGCAAGGGAATCTGCAGAGAAATGTGAAATTAATTTGAATATATAAATTTAATTTGAATGTATAAATTTGATTTGAATATATAAATCTACAAAAATGATTGCAATGCTACATTCTTTCTAATAAACATAGTGGTTTGTTTATTTCCTAAGTAATTAATGTTATTACATTATTTCTAAAACCTATTACAAGTGACTAATTTAATAAAATTTAAGTCAATATTAACAATTTATTTTATACTATTTTAATAACATCAATGACATATCATTTTAGTTTGATTTCTTTAGAGTTATATCTGGTATTTTATGGCATTTACTAGCTATGTTTTGGCCCTAATATGCAAGCTTTTATACTAGAAAAGTTCTTAGGTTGAATCATAATAGCAATAAATAATTTATTTATATAAAACAACAATTTTTAAAATAAGATTTATAGAAAAATATCCTAATTTTATGATAACTGGTGACAGTTAACAATCATTTTTGTTTGTTTTGCCTTAGAGCAACTATTAGGACTTACATCTCTAATCATATAATTTTGATGTATTTATTAAATATATAATGATTATATCAAACATATTAAATGTTTCCAAATTGAAATAAATAGAAAATGCAGTAAATATCTAAGAACATAGAATATGGATTTAAGATTTCATTTTTTTTTTTTTTGAGTTGGAGTCTCACTCTGTCACCCATACTGGAGTGCAGTGGCCACTCCCAGCCACCACAGCCTCAACCTGCTGGGCTCCGGCGATCCTTCCGTCTCAGCCTTCCAAGTAGCTGGAACTACAGGCGCAAGCTACCACACCCGGCTAATTTTTTATTTATTTATTGTAGAGATGAGTTCTTACCAAGTTGCCCAGGCGGGTCTCGAACCCACGGGCTCAGGCAATCCACTCACCTCAGCCTCCCAAGGCGCGGGATTACAGGCTGAGCCACCCAGCCCGGCAAGTATTAAGATTTCAAATTAGAAGTCTAATGCACATGTCAGAGAACTTCTCCCGTAAAGGATCAAATAGTAAACACTTTACAATTTGACAACCATATGGTCTTGGTTGCAATGACTCAACTACATTATAATGCAACAGCCATAGACCATAAGTAAATCACGTAGATGTGACTGTGTTCCCATAACACTTTAACTTGCAAAACAGGTAGCAGGCTAGATTTGACCCAAGGCCACTTTGTTGGCCACTGAACTTTAGCATGTAGAGATGTATGCTTGAATTGTGGCTAAAATGTCACTGAAGAAGCAGTGTTGGGTTTGATTCCTAGTCCAGCACTTTATGACTTTTGCCAAGTTATTTAATTTCACTGTGCTTCAAATTCTTAAATTGTAAATGCAAGTAATATCGATATCTACTTAGCAAAAATTTGTGAGAGAATTACCCAAGATAATTTATGTAAAGTGCTTAGCCTAGTGCATCTTGGCATATCAAAAGCAGTCAATAAACCTTAGCAATGTTATCACTATTCATTGTCCTCTCACTAGGCCTATAAATTCCATAATTCAGAAGTTATGTCATTTATGTAATGCAGTCACACACAGACATTATTTATTTAGGAACAATTTCGATTTAGAAATTTTTGCCCTATAAATATACTTACAGTGATTTTTTTTCTTCTTGGTTCTGTTATATGTATTACTTAAAATGTATTAAACCAGCTCTGTATCATTTTAATTGAACACAATTTCATTTAGTTAATCAATTCTATGTATAAGTTTGGGAATAGGCATTATGGGGAATGTTAAAATCTAGACATATTAGGATTAAGGAAAGCCAGATAATCTTTTGCATTTAATTAAGAGCCAGATTCACATTAAAACAAATGGTTCAAAGATTTTCAAATGTTAATCACCAGTTATATGATACAGCAACATTATGAAGAAATAATTTTGGTCTTGAAAATACAGCAAATGAAATATATGCCTTTGATATTAAAGCTGGTACAAACTGGTAAAATCTAGACTTCATAAAATAAAAATAGGAATGATATTTATCATGAGCTATAAAAATGCTTCTTACTGAAATTTCCTCTTATACTAGTACATATACATATTCATATAAATGTATATAAGCTGTACAGTTGCTTAAATATATTACACAATTATCTACTTTAATAAAGTCTGATAAAAAGATGTGTTGATGATAATTAATCATTTCTGATAATGCATTATTCTAGAGGTGTGAGCATAGCTGTTCACTTGCATTTAAGAGCTCCAGGATGTTCTGATTATTGGTGTAATTTCACCTGATATTGCCAACTTCTTGCCTTGTGTAATCTGGTACAAATCAACTTAAAAACATAGTTTTATTTTTATTTTAGTCTTTTTTTTAATTTTAAAAATGTAGGGTAGAGTTCAGGATTAAGTACATAAGTGTCACCGTACAGATAAAGTTTGGGCCTCCCTTTGGTCCCCACTTGTCTGACTTTCAAGATCTTTCATCTGAGGCTCTACTTTACCTACCAACCTAATTTTCTTTTCCTCTTTAATAAATCCCTTCTGATCCAGCCTGGTTTTCTTAGTTTCCTGCACTTGCCACAAGCCATTCCTGTCACTCTCACTTTGCTAATGCAATTGCTTCTGAGTAATTTTCCCTCTTCCCTCCATTCTTAAGTTTTGTCTTCACCCAGTGCCTATTAATTATGCCACACTACACACCTTTTCTTCTCTGCATTCCTGTTGCACATCCACTCATTAACCTTCATTTAACATTTGGTCCTCTGATGACTTGTATGTCTTAGGTCTATCTTTTGATCTAGGTTATATTCTTTTTTTTTTCTCTTTGAATTGGAGTCTCACTCTGTCGCCCAGACTGGAGTGCAGTGGCCGCTCCCGGCCACTGCAGCCTCAACCTGCTGGGCTCCAGCGATCCTTCCACCTCAGCCTTCCGAGTAGCCAGAATTACAGGCGCGTGCTACCACGCCTGGCTCATTTTTTTTTTTTATTGTAGAGATGAGGTCTCACCAAGTTGCCCAGGTGGGTCTCGAAGCCGCGGGCTCAGGCAATCCACTCACCTCAGCCTCCCAAGGCATGGGATTACAGGCTGAACCACCAAGCCCGGCTTAGGTTATATTCTTTAGACAAGGACCTTCTTTTCTGTTTCTTTTATGTCATATGCTAATAGTTGGGACCTGCCTGTAGCTTTAGTGCTAGTTGGTTCTACCTTGTTCGAAGGTGATCTTCTACCTGGAATGATTACAGTCTTATGTTTAATTTGGTCTTATCTTGAAACTGTTTTTGTTTTTTAACTTGGACAACTTTTGATTTTTTACTTGAGTGTCTCTTTTTATCTCTTTTTATTAATCTAGATCAGTTGTCATTAGCCTTGATGCTCTCTTCTTTGTTTTAGTCTGCATTTTTTTAACCAAAAGACACTGGTTTGAGAAAATTAAATGTGAAATCAGCATTGAAAATTGTTACCTATACTAATCAAGATTTGTCAACTACAAAAACATCCTTCTAAAGTTTTCACCTATAAATTTATACCAAGACAATTTCAGGTAAGATAGTGATAGGGTTTGTAGGGGAATGGGAGAGGAGGTTGTAGTTAAAACAACTCATCATATAAACCTCACAAACGGAGCACAGAGTTGCAACAGCCCAAAAGCTAACCCTGTGCTCTAACAGCATCCTGTTACTAATTGCTTTACTGCCAATATCTGCTTTCCCTGTGACCCGCATCCCAAAGCTATGTGACTGATAATGTCCTGGTACAGTGTTTGCTTTCCTAAGGCTGCATTTCAGAGACAAGTGATTAACTCCCTCCCTGTTAGTGACTGGTTTTATGTGGACATCTACACTTCAAAGCCATGGGACCTGCCTCAGCAGTACCCACATCTGTATTTGAAGGCCAGAGGACTGACAACTCAAACTCCCAAAACTGCTTCTTGGCGCCCAACCCAAAACTCCCTAAAACTGTTTCTGGTGCCCAATTAACCTGAACTCCCCAATTAACCTGAACTCGAGTTTATAAGTGGCCTACAAGAGAACAAAGTCCACTGATTTCTCTCTATAGAGCCAGCCACCGCTCCCCTTCTTTTTTTTTCTTTAATAAACCTTTTTAACCACCAGCGGCATGTCTCTTCCTTCTTGGCATACGTTACATTTTTGGTGCCAAAACCCGGGAAGAAGTTTTGGCTAGGACTCGCTGGATTGCCCCCCCCCTTCTTTTCTTCTCTTTAATAAACCTTTCTAACCACCAGCAGCTCGTCTCTTTCTTCTCGGCATATGTTACAGATAGTAGTTTCTAAAGTAAGAACATATGAAACATGTTGCTTTAAATTATGTAGTTATTGTAATTAGACAAAGTTACTTTTCTGCCTATTTAGGGAATCTGGTTCTGGCTATAGATAAATTGATTTTATGGTATCTTAATTTTTGTATTTTTTGAATGTCAACATTTTTTAAGTCAAAAGGGTTATTTTTTAAATCTCTGACTTTACAAACTTCTCTGGACTGGCAGCATATCATGTCAGTGATCTATCATTTAGCTTTATTTTGCTGTCTTGAACATCTGGAGTCTATAATAAATATTTACCCAGGTTTGTTTTATCTTCTTGATGAGATTAGAGTTAAATGGAGTTGGCTAAAAACACAAATTTTTCTTTTTTCAACAATGAATTGTGACTGAATTTGGCTTTATTGGTAAGACAGAATAAAACATAAAATCTTTAAATATATGAATTTATTTAAAATTGTCTTAAGATTAAATGAAGAAATAACATTTATTAATTAAATAACTTTTTATGGCTGAAATTAGTGTATAATCCTTTTGATATCCATTGCTTTCATTCAAGTTGTTGTTGTTTTTTTCTTTTTTGAGTCCGAGTCTCATTTTATTGCCCAAACTGGAGTGCATTGGCACACTCATGGCCACCATAGCCTCTACCTGCTGGGCTCGTGCGATCCTTCTGTGTCAGCCTTCCAAGTAGCTGGAACTACAGGTGTGCACCACCACACTCAGCTAATTTTTAAATTTTCATTCTAGAGGTGAAGTCTTGCCAAGTTGTCCAGGCTGGTCTCAAACCACTGGGCTCAGGCAGTTCTCTTGTCTCAGCCTCCCGAAGTTCTGGGATTACAGGTGTGAGCTATTATACCCAGCCATATTAAAATTTTAAATAGTGTGTCCAGCAAAAATTTCACCGAGGAGTGACATTTTCAGTGAGTAAAAATCTGAAGAGGTGAGGGAATAATCTGTGTGTATACTAGGGAGGAAGATTATTGCATATAGAAAGGAATCTTTTTTTTCCTTTTCCAGTTTCTCTTTTAGATGGTTAAGTTTGTGGGAACTCTTACAGTTAAGGTAGGTATTATTGTAGATTCACTCAGGTTTTCTGTCTTGACAGAATGTCCAGCAAGGAAGTGAAGACTGCTCTAAAAAGTGCTAGAGATGCAATTAGAAACAAAGAATACAAAGAAGCTTTGAAACATTGTAAGGTAGTCAATATTTTTTCTTCCACTTCCATGTTACCTGACTGCTTCATGACTGATTCATAATGCTTGAGTTATTTACTGTCTAAATACACCAAAAACAGTAAGTCATTTAGTAGAACCATTAGAGTGGTTGGACTATTAATCCCTAATTAGTAGGATAAACTACTTCTGCTGCATATAGTTTTGTCTGTCTCTTTATTTGTAACTTACCAAAACCAAGTTCTTAAAACCTGAATAGCCCATAAGTGGCTTTTGATGGTTGTGTTATGAAATGCTACTGTATCTTGAAGTTTTTATTCAATGGCCTGCTGACATTCAATTCTATTTGGTTTGCAGGTAGGAGACTCAAGATTCTAAAGATCCTTTGTATGCTGATAGGAATGTTTCCATTTAGTGGGAGACATTGAACATGCAGGAGAGAACATGCAGGGTAGTGGTAGGGGTGACAGCATCACTAAGTGAGAGAGACATTGGGATCCAGAGCTTGAGATGGGAGCCTCTAACTCTTCTTCATCTTAGCAGGAGAGGAGAACGGTGCAGATCCCTTCAGTGTTGGGTTTGTAGATTTGTTGTTGGGACGATAAGAGTTTTCTTCTCTAATGGCTTCTATTTTCTTGGTGAAATATAAACTGAGACTGGTAGAAGACTTGTATAAGGAGGTTTAAGACAAAAGAAGGTATGAAATAGTTTTTTTTTGTTTTTGTTTTTGGTGGTAAGACAAAGTTATTAGTAAGGATTAGAAAGTTTAGCAGGCCCTAGTGATTGCCCATTTGATGTTTCAGGTTATTAAAGTGAAATCAGTGAGCTCAGCTGTAGTTTTCTTCCTTTGTATTCAGCTTCTAGGTTTGGAGATGGGCATGATGGGGTTCAGCTCTGGATGGTGAGAAAGAGGAGAGGAAAGAAATGCAAAGGAATTGACAGGATGTGCTGACAAGGAAATGATGACTGTGACAGGTCATGAAGTCTGAGCTGGATGAGGAGGGGTGAGAAATGAGAAGTGGGCTAATAGTGGAAAGGGGGATAGGGTCAAAAATTGGAGGTAGCGGAGGATAATGAATTGTTCCCATGGGACTATTACAGTAATTGAACTTGGAGGATATGAGAAGGGCAGAATGGTAGCCACTAGAAGTTCAGATCTTGGATGGCTGGAAAGTATGGAGGTCAAATAACAAGTAGCCATGGTGTTCAATGGGACAACAATATGAATATTACAATGAATACAGGTATTGAGGTGGAGAGGAACTAAAGGAAAAGGCTGTTTCTAGAAGGTTGGTAAATTGTAGCAACAAGAAGGATATTTTTAGTAGTGTAGTTGTACGGCTTGAGCTTCAAAGGCAGTGGGATTGTTGAAGGAGAAGGGAGGAGAAGGGGAATGTAGGTGACAGTGAGCAGGGAGAACCCTTTTCTCCCCTCCTGGTCCTGTGTGTGTTAGATGTAAGAGAAAAGTTATCTGCAGCATGTAAAATCTATAGGGGAATTAACCCATTTTAGTTGAGGCAGAACTTGGTGCATTTAAAAAGAAAGATTTAAAACATGGAGGGAACTTGACTGATCCAGATTGGGAGTCCTCGAAGGCACAATGAAGAGTTTAGGAGAGTGGTCGAGAGGCTTTGGGCAGTATTTGGGTGAGGATGAAAGTCTAAGGGTTAAAGGGTGCCCTTGTGAGGTTTAAGTTTCCAGTGTTACTGATCCCAGCAGGGGTGTGAAGCCATGATCATGCTAATCCCGATACAGAAGAAGATAGAAGTCTGTTCAAACTGGGGCAGGTTGTGAGGTGGTGTATAGGAAGGGGAGAAGGACTAGTCCCTTCAGCACTTGGCTTACCTAACTAATGCATATGAGATTGTTTCTTTGATATTCAGCAGCATCATAGTCATCTTTCCATAGGTCTGGAAAATTCAGATAGGAATTTCGCCAAGTAGCTCATAAATTATACTGGAGAGAGACCCAACTAGAAAACATAAAAGGAGAACTGATCAGTTATGAATGCCTGATTACTTATGCATGGTAACCCAGAATGTTGATTGAAATGAAATACATTCTTAATAAATGAGGCACGGTAGTATATTTGCTGTGATTTTGTCTGACTGTCACTGTATCTGCCTGTGAGGCTTTATAACATGGTATGAGTATCCCTTTAGCATTGTGGATGCTTTTTTTCTCTTTTTTCTCAGAGTGTCATACCTGCTTTCACCACATTGTTGTAATTATTTCCTTAAAAATCTGTTTCAGATTCTGAAAGTACCTACTGATTGCTGATTGACTATGGCATTTCTCATTTGTTCAACAGTTATGTGCCTGCCATCGTTCTTGGTGTTGGGAACATAAACATTTGTAAGGCCCCAGTGTTAGAATTTGGTAATTCTCTGGTAGTTACCTCATTGCTATGATTTTTTTTAGGAGGCAGCATTACTGAGTATGGTGAAGTTAAAATATAGAAATGAATCTCTAAATTTATTGTTTTATTTTGGAAAGCAAGAGTTGCAGTTTCTGGCATGCATATAGCCTGGGTGGTCTTTCGTATATCTGAATAACAAAGAGAAGGTTGGGAGTTTTATTAGAGAGAGCAATGTTACATAATGTTTTGAACAAAAGCTCATGGTACTAGAGAAGCTTTGGGAAGCTGGCAAGCTTTGATTGGTGAATGACAGTGATAGATAAAACCAGTTTTAGAGTCACAGCAGTGTTTCAGCAGCTACTGGGTAAAACTGATTTTAGTGTTACAGCAGGCTGTTTCAGCAGCTGGACTTCTAGAACATTTAATTCTTGGAGCAGGTGCTATATGTCCTGAATACTTTTTCCTCCTGGCCCTTCAACTTTGATTTACTTAGGTATGACAAGAATGACCCAATTTGTGTAATCAGTATTCACAGGTAGAATGGAACTTGTGCTGTATATTGGTGACAGATTGCTAGAAGTGTTATGTGGATTCACTTAATCCTAATAATCTGACTGGTTGAACTCATAAATATTCTTATTTTTAAAAAATATGTGAAATATTAAAAAGCGAATTTCATTTTAGCTCCTAGTTATGTTTCTTTTTCCCTATAACATATTTGCTTTCTACTTCAAGCTATTTTATTTTACCTTAGCATGTAGCTGTTATTTCTGAAAGCAGTATCTCTACTTAAAATTTTATTCCAGTTGGCAGGAGTTGTTTAAACATTCATCACTGCTTTTGCTTTGAACATATTTGGTATAGTCACAATAGGGTGAGTCTACTTTCCTAGTCTATAATTTCAATGAAAAATCCATCTGTCATATATGGGAAACTATCGTAGTGAGGGGAAATATGAGATTTGGATGAAGCGAAATGAGATGGAGATCAGTTTTGTGAGTTTTGACCAGTAGTAGTGTGGTGGCAGACATGATGGTTGAGTAGTTTCTGTTCTTTTTATAGCCAGTATTCTCAAAGGACAGCAGGAGGAGGTGGAGGTGTCAGGATCACTCAGGTAGCTTTTACAAAATATGCCTCATATTTCAAACCCCTTACAGTCACGATCCAGTTCATCTCTTTCCCAGAGGAAACTGAGACCAGAGAGGCTAAGTGATACTCTGAAGGTTGCCCAGCTAGTGGTAGATAAGATTTCTGACTCTTTTAAGTAGGCTATCTTTTTGTCGTTGATTGTTCATTTGCTTTCAAAATTTAATGATGTGCTCTTTTAATTTTTTTAATCAGACAGTATTAAAACAAGAGAAAAATAACTATAATGCCTGGGTTTTTATTGGTGTTGCTGCTGCTGAACTAGAACAACCTGATCAGGCCCAGGGTGCCTATAAAAAAGCTGCTGAATTAGAACCAGACCAATTACTAGCTTGGCAGGTATGTGGAATTTTTATTTCCTAATATGGGAAAGGATTTAAAAATTTTTTTAAACATACAGGTAATAGCATCAACATAAACATTTAAGCCTACATTTGCTCCATGTAAGAAAAAAAAGTTAAAGATATTAGTCTTCTAAACCTAAAAGTTAGTTTAAAAAAAGTGGTACCAAGGATGTTGTTTACTCCTGTTTTATCTCCTCTCCAATGGATTATTTCTAAATGTGAGGACTCAAATGGAAACAGTTATATAAATCTTGAACTTAATTGTATGTGCACACAAAAGACTTCTCCAGAATATTCTTTTTTCAGCTGAGGAAAAAAGAAAGGTATATTAATATGTCTTATAAAAATGTTCAATTTTCTATCTTCGACTACAAGGTAAGTTTTTTTTATTAGTGGTCTTACTGTTTTTTAGAGTGTCTAACTTTTTCATATTTAATAACTTTAATTGGTTTCACATCGCAGTCACATCTTTGAAGCTGATTAATAAGAGTTAGTAGGTTCTGGAGGGCACGAACCTTGCTTATATCAGGTTCGCGTGAATAAGAGCTTGAGTAAGATTTCTGGTAACACACATGCCTTTATAATGTACTAATTAGTTTAGGATAACTGACCTTTATTTGAAGCAAAAATGACAATTTTTACAGACTACATAGTATTTTTTTGTTTGACCCTATCATAAAAGTAGTGTCATATAGATCTTAAAATAAATCTTCTCACCACATCATCCCCCTGCAAATGTAATTAAGTAAAGTTAATTGATGTACTAATTAGCTTGATTGTGGTGTGATCATTTCACAATGTATGTGTATACCAAACCATTAGGTTGTATACTTGAAACATATGCAATTTTTATATGTCAACGATATCTCAATAAAGCTATTTAAAACACATATGCTGAAATTTTTAAAAAGTAGTCTCATGGTAATGTCTTAAGGGTAAGATTGTAGAATAGCTATTAAAAATGTTTTTTTTAATTGTGAAATACCTCAAATGTGTTTTCAAAAGTAAAGAGAATGGTGTAATGAACCTCTTTATGTCTGTCACCCACATTCAATGAAAATCCGCCTTGTCTATTCTCTCCTGCCCCCAATTATTTGGAGTCAAACCCCAGACATGTTATTTAATCTGTAAATTACAGTAATCTTTTATCATAAATAACCTTTATAATTATCACATATTTAGCAAAGTAAATGAATGTGGGAACATCAGATGTTTTGGGAAAAATGATAACTTCTACTTTCTCTTTAGGGGTTAGCAAGCTTGTATGAGAAATGTAGTCACACAAATGCTAAGGAGGACCTACCTGGTGTTTACCAGAAGCTCCTTGATCTTTATGAAAGGTAATGAATATATGGGGAGAGGCCAGTTCCTTTTTAAACTTGAATCAGAATAAACTGGTAAAACTTATATAGAAGTTCTTCACATATTACAGGGAATTGGGAAGTATTTTTCTTTCAGATATTTATCCCAGAATCTCTTAACTGTGATTGAAATAGAATCAAAACACTACTAGTAAGAGGATTGACTAATTTTGGAACTCTGATATTATTCTCAGTCAGTATAATGGAAGATAATATTATTTTTTTCCTTTTTTAATTATTTTAAAGACGTGGGGTACAATTTAGGATTAGGTATACAAGTGGTCATCCTACAGGAAAAGATAATATTTTTTAAACATTCTTTTTTATGAGGAGCTCATTTACTAAAAGTTTACTGTAGTATGAAAGAGAATATATTCTAATTTAAAATAGTGCCTGACAATATTATTGGGATATTTAAATTTTAGTGTTTTAAGCGCTTGGTTGTTTTCATTAATTAAATTCAAATTCATTTTTTTTTTTGGTTGTAAGTGTTGACAAACAGAAGTGGTGTGATGTCTGTAAGAAACTCGTTGATCTGTATTACCAAGAAAAGAAACATCTAGAGGTTGGTGAATGATTTTCTACCATCCTAGACTTTTTAAAATAAAGCCGTTTTTAGAGGAAACCTTTCATTTAGCTTAAAGGAAAAATATATATCAATATGTAGTATGTAGTATGATATTAAAAGAATTCAAAAGATGATACAAAATATAGTGTTTTGATAACTGTAAATTAGAGTTCAAATTTATGGTGTTATAACTTCTAAGCCTGTTTGAAACTGGGCAAGATATAAATTAAATAAATGGAAAGCATCGTTTATGGAACATAGTAGCCCATTTGTAGTCTCTCCATAGCTGATGCTCCATAGCTGATGCTGTAAGTTTTGGGGACTAGGGCATATAGTCACCATTCTTGTAAATACTCTGGTATCTCAGTCATACTTCTGATGTAAGGACTGTTTAGATTTGCCCAATCAACTTAATTTTTATGACATTTCTAATAGATGGAGTTTTGTGCTTTTGCTATTTGTATGTATTAACACATAAAAATATTTTATTTGTAGATTTACATTTGTATTGGCACTTTTAGTATTTAAGATAAAATAATCGTTTAAAATCTCCTTGTTAATAGGTGGCTCGAACATGGCACAAACTGATAAAGACACGGCAGGAAGAAGGTGCCGACAACCAAGAGCTTCATCAACTCTGGAGGAAATTGACTCAGCTACTGGCTGAGAGTACGGAGGATCAGAATAATGAAACCCAGCAACTGGTACTGATTTACTTATTCCTTAAGTTTTTCATGAAAATTGATCATGTAATTGGATTTGGAAAATGGAAACATAATGAAATGATATAGAAAGGTATTGCATGTCAGACTAGGTATTTTGTAAATGTACAATTTTAAATTCATAGAGGCTCTTCCTGAAAAAGTCAGAATTTTTGGCCTGCAGTCCCATACAAAATCTAGATGGAGTGAAATTGGTACTCAGGATGTCAGAATTTCCTTGTCTTGTTTTCATAAGAATTTACAACAAATAAAACTTAGTCACTCTTTAAAGAAAAAAAAGAAACTGTGAAAATTGGCTTTCACAAAATTACTATGGTTTCTAAAAAATTGTATCTTAAAGGTGTGTTTCTCTTTACCCTTGTGAACAAGGGTATTGAATTACTATGAAGTGTAACAATTCTGCTAGAATATTCAGGGTATTTGTATTTAGTATTTATAGTATTTATACCTAGAAAGTAATTCTTTTTAGTGTGTAGATTTTCAAGAAATTGAAAATAATTTTTGAAAGGCTGTAGAAAAAAATTGGCTTTGAACCACAATTGGAAAATACCTCTGTGTTCTTTTTTTTTTATTTGTAAGTTTAAAAGTCAATTTCTTATTCTACTAAATAGCTACTCAGTGTACACTTGCTAAATTGAATAGAATTTTTAAACTTAAAAAAGTATAGACTCATATAGTATGGGCAGTTTTTTCTCTGTATATTTGTTCATTATGACTCATTAATTTGTTCCTTTATTCGGAAAATATTTATTGAGAACCTACTCTATGTCCTACAGTGTCCTAAAAATGGGGTAGAAATGAGAGAATAAGATTTCTATTTGTTTGGTAATGTGGTTTATCTGTGCATTGATTCAGTTGTAGAAAAAATTGAAAGTGACAAAATTAGACATCTTACCAAATTTGCTTAAATCATATTGTCATAATACAGCTTCATTATTTTCTTAAAAATAGTATAGGTTACCTGAATATCAAACACATACCAAAATAAGTAAAATGTCTTTTTGGATTGTCTATACTACACTCCTCCATGCAAGAGAATTATATTTTTAAGAATTAACTTTATCAGAGCAGTACAATTTTACTTATTTATGTAGAATTTATACTATATTTTCCAAAGAAATTTTGAGGTAGTGAACGGCATTGTGAGTCTTTGTTATTAAGTCATGAGTATTCATTTTTAAAATATAGAAGATGTAACCAAATAAGTGGTATGAAGTACTTTTAAGTGCTTAACTCGGATTCTAGTATTGCTGTTCTTGCTCAGGACATTTAGAAGGCCTCTTTTGGAATTTTCTTCAAGGTCAGTTAATACTGTATAAGAGAAGTTATTTCGTTACAGTTCAGTCATTTCTTTTACCAAAATCATAACTCAACTCATAAAAATTTTTTTAAAGTTTGAAGATTTTCTATCTTGATGATGTTTTAAAAAATGTGCTAGTGATTTCAGAGGCAATACCTTGAAAATGTTGAGAGCAGTAGCAGCTATACTAACATGTGAGGCTTTATTCTGGTTGACTACTTTGTAGAAGACAGCAAGCACTTGGAAGGATGTTTTGTTAAATTAATGTTAATTTATAGTCATCATTTACTAGTTCAGAGCATTCTACTGACCAGTTGGTGTTAGAATGCATTTCAAAACTTAAATATACTTTTTTTCCTTATTAAAATTGTCAGGATCAAATAAAATACATTTGCAGCTAGTTAAAGATGTAGTTTGCATAAGGAGATCTTACACATTAAACCATTTATCACATTTGTCATTTAAGTATGCTATGTATGACGGCTTTTTTGTTTGGTTGTTTCAGCTTTTAACTGCTTTTGAGAATGCACTGGACTTGTCAGATAAGATTCCTAGTGAAGATCACCAAGTACTTTATAGGCATTTCATTCAGTGTTTATCCAAAGTAAGTTAATTTTTAAAATCTCTGTGACTTGTATACATTTTTAATTAGGAGCATGTTCACAAATACACTTTACTACTACTGGAATTTAGCTTCTTTTGCTTTTTTATTTTCAAGTTTCCTCATGAGACTGCTAGGTTGAAGAAAGCCTGTGAAGGAATGATAAACATCTATCCCACTGTACAGTATCCATTAGAAGTGCTTTGTTTACATTTAATTGAATCAGGTAATTTCTTCTTTATTTTGCTTCCTAGAGTTGTAAGATTGTGTGGGAGTGATGTCATCAATCAAAAATGTTTTAGTGCCTACCATGCATAAGGTATTATTTCAGTGTTTCTGAGCATAATAGGGAGTACAACATGTAGTTTTTGTACAACATGAAAAGACTAATAAGTATAGGAAAGTACAGTGATACAGAGAATTATGAGTTAGGGAATTTATTGTTGATCAGTGAAGTATCTTGCATTTTTCATAAATATTAGATAAGGTACTCTAGATGGCATAAAAAGAGGTATGGAGCTAGGCACATTTTTTGAGAATAACAAAATAAGTTTTTTTGCTATAGTGGAAGGAATAACCGAGATGTATTTTGCTAAGTAGGCGTATTGACTAACACAGGGCCACTAATGTCACAGAAAGATTTTGGGAAAGTTTAGTCTTCTCAGTGTTGATGTTATAGTGTCACAAGTACATGTTATGAAATAAAGTTTGTGAATGATCCCACTTTTTAAAAATGAAATAAAGAGCATATTCCAGTTGGAGAATGTGTCTCTGTGTATACTTGATGCTCTTGAATCTTTATGTACTTTCTTTGGAGGAAGAGAGAAGCGATGACAACCTGCTTGCTGAGAGTTGACAAACCTATAACTGTGGATGTCTTGTGTCCATGCTGGTGTTCAGGCAGTTTACAAGAGGTTGGCCATATTGATTTTTCCTGCCAGCCTCTGTCTTTTTTGTCAGTGTCTATGCAGAAGAGATTGTTTTTTAAATAATTCAAATTTCTCTCCTGTTCATGCCTATATTCTCTTGAGGTAAACAAGTTCACAAATAGAATGATAGCACATATACCAGTGTGGTGGTAATTATAAACTATTGCAGAGCTTTGCTAATTCATTTAATTGTTTTTCACTTTATTGCTAAGTGAGTATATACATGGGAATGCTTTGTATGTGAATGACCCTCATGTATCATAGTTAAAAAATGGTTGAAAACTACTGCTAGAGATAACCATGATGGAAAATTCCTAGTAGAACACACCATTGTGCCTATCTTGGTTCTCTCTGTTAACTCTCCTGAATTAAAAAAAAAAAAAAATGCTATTACCTTCAGTCCTGGATTTTTTGGTGAGAATTAAGCAGATCCTCTTTTCCTTACTTTAACTGAACGAGAGATAGACTTATAAGAGCATTTTTCACTATCATGAGAAAAGAGAGAACATAAAAAGTATCAAAAGTGAGTAGATTCATGAAGTGTAAAGTCTTAAGCCAACACGGTATCCAACATAGAAGATAGACTAGATTGAGTTGACTAAGTGATACTAAGAATGAATGATCTATGAGTATGATAGTGGTAACAGAAAGGAGCAGACAAATGGAAAAAAATAAAAGTGGTTTCTTAGAGGCAGTGGGAGGGAAAAATTATTTTAACTTTCAGTTCTCCTGATATGAACCCAGTATGGCATGATTTGCACAGAGGTGAGTTGTTGAGAGGAGATGTTAATGGTCAGGTAAAAGGAAATGTCCATCGGTGGTTTGCAGAGGAGAGAGCAATTTCAAGGCCAGCCATATGGTTCAGAAGCTGTTTTCATGTGGGTGAAAATGAAGGGGAGTGGATGACATCCGAGGGACTAAAGAGGAAAAGAGAGAACTGTACTTTGGGCAATGCTGGCTGGTTTGAAGGGAAGAGGAGAAAGAGAGGATGTGCAGGACAGAGAAGGGGAGAAGTCAAAGGAAGAAAGGACTCTGGCAGGAAGCAGCACAGAAGACAAGGAAAGAACATTTCATAATGGAGATTATTATGGTCTGTCTTGACAGATTGAGCAACTGATTTTATGATTAGGAGGCCTTTATTAAGACTGTCTTTTTAAAATCAAAGTGATTGAATTGGGTTTTAAGACTACACGGTTTGGGAAAATCTACAGGGATGATGCCAGGTGTAAAAAGGAAAGCAATCCTAGAACTTGACTAAATTCGTGTGAGGGAGAGGATGAAAAAGTGGAGCATGCAGTGGGGATCCGAAGCATTGGGGTAAGAGAAGTGAAATGGTGTTGACTGGCAGGAGCATTTCAAGAGAAAGGGCTAGTTAACATTCTGAATGTTGCTTTGAGATCAAGGAGGATGCAGTATGCCGAGCGACTTTCAGTGCAAGGAGCATACTTGTGAAATTTTGTGGTTGTTTTCTCTGACAGGAAGCTTCATTCCAAAGTTTCCCATATGTTAACAAAAGATTTAATGTATTCCAAAGATAAATAGGCTGTTTTCTTTATTGTATGGCTTCTGGTACCCATCCCTCTACCCCTTTTCTGCTCTTATAATTGTTTTGG
Source organism: Tarsius wallacei (assembly GCA_963574415.1). NCBI lineage: Eukaryota > Metazoa > Chordata > Mammalia > Primates > Tarsiidae > Tarsius > Tarsius wallacei. The sequence goes on from CAUYQG010244719.1 coordinate 28,206, forward strand.
GGAAATTAATGGCTGGTGTTCATTTTTTTCTAGTTCCTTTTCATCTATTAATGGTTTGCACCATTCCCTCAGTCTTAGCCTATTCACACGCCAAGTGACACAGTTGAATACTTTGGTATTTCTTTTCAAGGACTGATAGAATGCTTTTTCAATAAGTGTAAATATATACATATATGGACTTGTTAAGTAAACATGACTCATATTCCAAAGAGCCTACAAATAATAGAAAAAACAGGACCAACAAATGGTCTGCAGAGTTTTGCACATCAATTTAGTAGTTGACAAAAAGGCTCTAATAAAGAGATACTGATTAGAAAGTGTGTTGGTGTAAGTGGAAAAATATTTTTTGAAAAGAGTTTGGGGATGAGTATTGTGTCTATATCATGGCAAAAACGAGTAGATAGATGGGTATTTACACATATGATAAAATCAAGAAAGAGATCTTTCCCTTCTAAATTGTTAGTTGCAAGAATTTGCAGAATTGAGCCATTCAGCTGTAGATACATGTGAAGTAGGGTGGAAATTTAATAGTTAATGCAGGAAAGTAGGATGCTATGCCTAATGATTTCTTTTCATTGTCCTTCTAACCCCAAACTTTCTGTGTATTAAGAACTTCAAAAAATCTGTAAGATCTCTTAAAGTCTGGCTCTCCCTCCCGCAAAGTACTTTCAGTATCTGCAGAATTTACTACTTCACAGCAGTTAATCACTGGGTTCTCTTCCACTGAGGACAAATATATTTTATTCTGCTTTGCCTGATGAGACTTGAAGATTCATTTTCAAGATGACTCTATTTATAAAGCGTCATATAACAAGTAGTGAATGGCTTTCACAGTTGTTATCTGCTGAAATGTTTTTTTCATGCAAAGTGACCTTTTTATCTCATTTTGCTTTGTTGCTGAAATGGGGGAGGATAAAAAAGCTTTTCTTCAGATTCAAGTAGCAAAGAGCTTCTTTAAGATTTTGTGCTCTAGAACTATTGGAGCATCCAGGTGAAAATAAAGATATGAATCATCAAATTGTACATGTATTTTTCCCTCACAAGCTAGCTTTATTTAAAAGAAAAATTATTTAGTATTAATCAGTTTCTTTGGGATGTCAAAAAATGAATTATTTTTTAAAAACTCACCATTCTTGTAGTAAACTTTAAGAAACAGTATTCCCTAGTTCATTCTTAGCATCTAATCGAGACCTCTTCAGAATATCCTGTACCCTTGGGATTTTAGCATTCATCATTCCTAAGTCTAGCATTCCTATTTGAGAAATAAAAATTAATATTGTCAGATTGTTTTAAAGCCATTAAACCTGGAACTTTAGAATCCTTTAAATGTTAACAAGCAGATGAGTTGAGTAAATGATCTTCTAGTCAAAAGCAATGAAAACTATTTCCTCTCTGTTTTTATCCTCCACCAAGACATTTATTTAGCTAGTATTCTCAATAAGAATTAGTATGGGGAAGAGGAAGCTTGAAAGTTGAAACAGATGTTTCTTGTCTCTTTACACAAGGATCATTAGTGTTGTTATCACTGTTGCTAGTTTTTGGGAGCACTAAAGAAAATTCCTCTCAATGCAACTTGGTTATTTGTAGAGAATATGTTACAGAAGACTAAACAGTCTCCCCAATCTTATTTTGTTTTTATAATTGTGCTCCCAGGCCTTAGCAAAGGGGCTATGTTAGGGAGGTTCACCTTGTAAAAGTTGGTGGTGTTCATCTTGGCCTTTGGAAACTGTTTCCATGAACCTACCCACATTTTGCTTACCTGTCTGCAGTTTTAGATACCTTAAATATGGATGGTCATTGGAGAGATACATGAGTGGCTTTTCATCTTTTAATCTCAGCTGTGTTTTTTGTAATACGGTTGATTTATGTAGCCAAGGTCATAAGTCACGATTCTTTGGGGGAGAAGGTTTCGATTCAGATGAGTAGAGATTGAAGGTAAAATTTTAATAGCTTTTTTTTGAGAATGGTAAAGATTCTTGACTTTCTATAGTAATTCTCAGTCATTACCTATTAAGTAAACCTTTGGAACGTTAATTCATGATAATATTTTAAAGGATAATCACACTATTTAATGAACACCTACCATATAGGATACCATGCTAGTCTCTTCTCTTCAGAGGTTACCATTTAGCTACAGAGGCAATAAAGGCAGGTTATATATAAGACTAATAATAAGGGTGGCATATGGTATTAGCAAATATTGTAGACCTGTGGAGCCACAAGTATGATCTCTCGACCAGTAGCATCACCATCACCTGAGAACTTGTTGGAAATGCACATTCTCACATCTTAACCAGACCTACTGAATCAGAAACTTTAGGGATAGGGTTTAACTTACTGTGTTTTAACAAGTCTTTCAGGTGATTCTGATGCCTAGTGTAGGCAATGTCTAGTTTAGACTGGATAGAAAGGGAAAAAGTCACTGGTTTGCTTGGGAGGATATAGGATGTTTGGAACTAGGCATATCTATACTTGGAATTTATATTCATGGAAGCGGTAGTGAGAACATACTGACAGAAGGAAACCCATGCCTGGAAGCATAATAGTAGCAGGCTTGTGTCTTTTTTACTGGCTTACTAATCAAAGTAGTATTTCTTCCAATTTATTTTCATGTTCTGCCAAATAGTACTGAAGTTTAAAATTTTTAAAACATTTCAGTAGCTTTAGGAGGTGTAAATGGTTTTTGGTTACATGGTGCATTGTATAGTGGAGAAGAAGTCTGGGCTTTAAGTGTACTCATCACCCCTACTAGTGCACATTTACTGATAGGTGATTTTTCATCCCTTTCCCTCCTTCCCATCCTCTCCCTTCTGAGTCTCCAGTGTCCATTATGCCATTCTATATGACTTTGCAGACCCTCAGCCTAGATCCCATTAATTAAAATGAGAACATGTGGTTTTTGGTTTTTTGTTCCTGTGTGATAAAGTTTTAATTGTTTAGTCATTATGAATTATTTTACTTTTTGGTGCTAATTTGGATTTTTAAATTAGTATAAAACATATTACTTACAGATTTTACATTGGTGTGCATCTGGTTTTGAAAATTTTGAAATATATAAACTAAAAGGTATTATGCAAGTGACATCTATGACTGAAACTGGTTCCACATGCGGTTTTGGGATACATGTTTTATATAGGTATTAAAGCATCATTTTTTTAGGTATTCCCAGGGTGCAATCACACTTCTAAAATAAATAAAGTATTTTTATTTATTCCCTGTATTTATTATTGCTTCAAGCTGTAATCTATCTTATTATTATTTTTAAAGAATTTCTCTATATGATTAAACAATTTATTGAAGTTGTAGATGCTATTCACAATTTATTTTAAAAACAGAAATCACATTTTTTATTTTTTATGCTTTTTATTTTTGTGCTTTTCTGAAAATGAAAATTCTAAGATTGAGGTTGGAGATAATAGGAATATAACAAAATGTATACTGTTTTCTAAACTAAATTATTTTACCAAAACACATTAGAACATAAGTGTAGGCATTGGATGATTATTTCATAAGCTTCATTATTAACATATAGAAAGAGATAATTTTACAAAACTATTACAAAATGTGGACATATATTGCTGAACTTGTAAACTTAAGAAAAATGTGACTGTTTTTGAACTACTATACACAGTAGCTATGTGACTTAGCCTGCTGCCAAGTAGCAGTAGATTTCTTGTTTGAAATCCTTGAGTATGACTTCAGATTCAGTATCTATGGGTAAGGTGGTTATTTCCAATATTTAAGAAGATAAAATAGCATAGTTTTTTTTTTTTTTAATGAAATGTTAATATTTTCTGCATTTGCTGTTCTATTTAAGTTTTGGATTCCTGGATGTTGTGAAGGATGTGTAAGTAAGCTTTTGAGATTTAAGTGTATAGGTTTTGGCACTTAGAAACTTGGTATATGCATGCTAATAACTTTTTCTTTAAATTCCAGGAAATCTTACTGATGAAGGACAGCAGTATTGTTATAAACTAGTAGAAATGGATTCGAAAAGTGGTCTAGGCCTCATTGGCTTAGGCATTAAAGCATTACAAGACGAAAAGTATGAAGATGCTGTTAGGAACCTAACAGAAGGTAAATATACAGTGTGTAGCATGTAACATGAGGGGCAGTTGTTATTAAGTCACTAGGCATATCAGCTTTTCTTTAAGGAACATATATCTAAAGTGGAAGGGAAAAAATATTCCTACATACCCTGGAGTCTGCTTGGGTAGGAATTCCAACTCTACTCCTTACTAACTAACTTCCTGTATCTCAGTGTTTCATTTGTAAAATAGAGATAGATAGATAGATTAATGAATTAAATGCCTTAGGAAGGCTTTAACTTAGTTATCCTCTATGATGTTTCTGGAAGAACCTACATTCAAATTGAGGTATAAATGACAAATACAACCCAGGCAGGTGAATGAAGAGGATGGGAGGAGCATTTTAGGTCAAGAAATGAATCTGAAATAGCTTGGGGGAAGAGGAAAATTGTCCATCAGGGAACTTCAGGTAGTTCAATAAGATTGTAGAATGAAGTGGTGTGTAGGAAGGCGTAAGAAGAGAGGTTTTAGAGGAGCCTTGCAAACCTTGTTAAGGAGTTTACACAGTATGCGGAGGGCAGTGAGGAGTCATGAGAGGTTATAAGCAGTGGAATTTTATAATTTGATTTGTATTTTTAAAGATATTCTCGCTACAGTGTAGAGAATGCATTGGAGTGAGTGGCAGCACTTGTGGTCATATGGGATAAAGATTGTGGAGGTCTGGACTGAGGTGATGGTGGTAGAGATGGAGAATACATGGAGAGAAATGGATTGGGGCATGGAATCGATGTGACTTTGTGAATGAAAAAATGGGACAAAGCCAGGCATGGTGACTCACACCTGTAATCCTAGCACTTTGGAAGGTAGAGGCAGGTGGGTTACTTGAGCCCAAGAGTTTGAGACCAGCCTGGGTAACATAGAGACCCAGACTCTACAAAAAATAAAAAATTTGGCCAGGTAGGATGGTGTGCATCTGTAGCCCCAAGTTGCTTGGGAGGCTGAGACAGGAAGATCGCTTGAGCCTGGGAATTGGATGCTGTGGTAAGCCATGATCGTGCCACTGCACTCCAGCCTGTGCAACAGAGTGAGACCCTGACTACAAATAAAAAGGAGGGATATAAGGAAGAGGGGAGGAATAAATGGTGGTGCCATTACTCTAGATAGTCACGGAAACCTTTTTTTGTGTGACTGTTTTTGTATTTTTAGGTTTAAAGGAAAGCCCTCTCTGCACAGCAGGATGGTATCATCTGGCAGAAGTCCAAGTCAAAATGCATAGGCCTAAAGAAGCTATTCTTTCATGCAATCAAGGTATTTTTGACCTCTTTTGAGTTACCACTTAAAAATGGCCAACCTTGTTTGTTTTCATCTTAAAGGAGAAAATGTTTTTAAAAACCAAAAGTGCTATGTTTTATTTTTAAATTGCTGACTGATTTAAATTTTATTTAGGTTAAATAAATGTCGAGTCTGTATGCATGTCTATTAGTGGATTTGTTTTTAAACTAACGGTGCATATTTAGCAATGTTTTCCTGCATTTGGAATTTTGATGTAGTTTAGGCTTAGGTGGAGGTTATTGGTCTTTGTACTATGGAAGTTTCTGGTATATCCAGTACCTTCCTGCATTCTTAATTTCTCTGATGTAGACAAGGGAATTCTTTTTTTTTTTTCCAGTCCTGTACCGTTTTCACAGGAAACTTTAGTAATTTGAAAAACAATATTTTATTTCAACTGGGCTGGTAAGCTCAAATCCCAAATTTAATGAAGATCAAATAAAGCCACAAATAGCACCATGAGTCAAGTCCAGGAAAACAGACAGGGTTTGGGGAAGCACTTCCACTGCATAACTTCAGTGGAGATGACTGTCACAGACCACGCCCAGGGACACACTGGTGGATAGCATTGTTGATGGCATCATGCAGGCAAGGGCTTTGCTTTTGTTTATAATCATTCTCTCATTGTTGCTCCTTGGCCAGGGGCTCCCAAGACAGCCTGCTTATGCTTGAACCAGTGAGACATCATGGCAGTACTCTCCTCCCCACCCCAGAACCATCCCATGTTCCACAGGGAGCGAGCTGCCCTCAGACTCTGAAAGCCTGGCTTACTGCAGGGCCCTCTCCTTATGCAACTAGGTGTTCCCAAAGTCCAGGCAGGGAGTTGAGGGTGTGGGGACTTCCAAAGTTTTACCAGGTTGGCTGCAAACGCCCTTGGCAGGATCAGGGAGGATGGTCAATGCCACACACCCTTAGCTCAAACACCAACGCAAACCTGGTTCCAATTCCAACCGCACCAGGTGCAATGGGAGTGTGACTGCCCAGATGGGGGCAGCAATCGACATGTGGCTTATGATAGTGGCCATTGAGAGCTCTGAACAGCACCGCAGTCCCCTGAGTTACTTTATCTGGGCAACTGTCACTTCCACCAGGGCATCCCCAGAGGCCAAGGACAGCAGTCCCCTTCCTTACTTAAGAGACACCCCCCAGAGTCCTGGAGACTTGACTTCCCAGTGTTACTGACCAGCTGTTGGTCCTAAAGTCCTCTGTCTTCAGGAGCCAAGAGACTTGCCAGGGCCCCGGTTCTTGTGAGTAAGGTTGTGGAGAGGCTAGCCTGACCTAGTCTACCAGAGTTGCCATGACAGGCGCAAGGTGAGCAAATGGGCCCATTCCCACAGAACCCCATTCTTGCAGTAACATGCAGGAAGAGGAAATGAGAGACTGCAATTGAGGGCCCTGCCCATGGTCATGTGACTGGAATCAGGCCACTGACCTCTCAGAGCCCATGTTGGGAGGGAGACTGATGAGTCAACAAGCTTAGTGGTTGCCAGGCAATGCATTGCAGCCGGTGGCTGTGTGGTGCTGAGACAGCTGACAGCAGGGGACTTACCTGCCAAGGTGAGTCATCAAGGTGGCCCAGAGAAGGAGCATTAAATGTATCCTGGGGAACAAGTAGGAGCAGCTCAAACTGTGCTCACGTCCTCTGTGCTGAGTGCTACCTTGCAGGATTAATAAGGAGGAAGACGGTGGAGCCGAGGGCAGGAGCAGGTGATGGAGCAGGGTTGTGTGGTTGCAAAGTTAATGGCATCCCCATCCCTGCGCCAAAGGAGATGTGGTTGTGACAAGGGAATTCTTAACATCCTGGGGCAACCCCTTAGGGTCCCCTCCCACTGAGGGAGCTTTTCTGTCCTCTCAATAAATCCTGCTTTCTCACTTAAAAAAACAAAACAAAACAAAAAATACATCCTGGAACCTATTTGAATGTGACAGGATGAGGTGTGTGGACAGTAAATTATAAGTGATTCACTGGTTATGACCTGTCTGGTAGCTTATACTGTATAACTGAGAAACAGTTTTCCTATGTCCGTTCTAATTAAGCTTCTTTCTTCTTCCAGTATCCTTAATTTCTTATATTTGTTACAGATGCTTTGATTACAGGCTGGCCTTTATTATGTAGTAGATATAGATAGCCATTGTTGTGTTTCAGGATGTTCGCTTGTATTATAAGTCATGTGAAGATAGAGATTTTAAATTCAGATGTGTTTTTTTTTTTTAATTGAGGTTTTTTCCTGAATTCGGGGAAGAATTTATATTTAGCCTTGAATTATTCTTCATGGATATTGTTTTGGAAATTTATGCTTTTTGTATCTGTAATTTATTATATGTCATATTTTAAAAGAAAAAAGTAGGAATGATGTGGTTATCTTCATTAAGATGTCCTTAATTTTGTCAGCTTTGAAGAACATAGATAATCTTGGTGTATATGGTGGCAACCTTCATCAGAAGAATCTTCATTTGAAAGCAGCAGCTTTGATTAAACTCTCAGATTATGAATCTTCAGAAGAAGCAATTCGTACTCTTGATCAGGTAGTCTTATCATCAGGTTTTTCTCTTCAACTTTAATTAGTTTCCATTCAACCAGGCAACAGACACTCTCCCTATCACAAAATTTACTTACACAAATTTTGTGTCAGAGGTATGAATCTACTACATCTGCACTTTTATAAATCAGTTATACACTTGAGAACTCCCAGAGTTGTTTGGTTTCCTCTTGGTTAAGTACTTACAGTGCTCTTCATATGAGGCCATTTCTTTCTTTAGTTATTATCATCCTTCTTCTTTTTGTCCTCTTAGATTATTACTACTTGATTATTATTAATTTGGGTTTATTTTTTTCCTCTAGGAAATGAAGGAAAAGATTTCAGATTAATGACAAGAATAATTAGACACTAGTAGCTTCATGGTAGAGAATATTGTTTATTTGTCTTATTCAAAGAAATGTTGATATTTAAGAATGAAATTGATTTCTTAATGTTTTTGGTTCAAGCAATTTGAAATTCCCTACTGAAAAAATTGTAAATTATGAATTATAACAACATTGTACCCTAAAAATTTTTGTTGAGTAAAGGCTATTTTGGGCCTAAAATTAAACTTGAGTTAAAAAAATTATTGTTTTGTATTTTTCAAAGGGCTTTAAAAAAATAGTATTTCTTTTAAAATTAGAACAGTGGACAGCATCTTTTAAAAATTCATATCATATTTTCTTTTTGCCTTCCTATCAATAATGTGTTTTGTGTGAGTGTTTTATAGGGTAAGTCTTTCCAATAATTTTTTTCACACAAAATATGAAAGTTTCTTGGAGAACTGAAAGAATCCAGATCTGAGACAGAAAATGTGCAAGATGAGCTCAGAACATTTTGTCATGCTACTAGATAGCAAGAGAACTATGAGGCTACTAGGATCTTGTCAGAAGGGCTCAGGAACTAGTATAAAGAGATTTTCTCTGACTAAAGAGGGTACCAGTCACTGCAGAGGATTGAAATATATCAAATATGTTTAAATCCGTGTGTTCATGATGATACAAAAAAATTATCAGTAAACATCCTCAAGAGAACAATCTTTGAGGGATGACAAGGAAGCAACCGAAAAGAATCAAAGCATTTATCCTGCCTCTTCTGTATGAATCGTTCCTCAGGATAACCACATAATGAGGGTAGGAGAAATTTCTCTTTGTTGAAGTATTTCATTAATAAGAGAAGGAGGAATGATAGGAAGTAATTAATTTGCAATCCCTGGCATCCCTAACAGATCTAGGCATTGAGAATTAATGGCTGCTAACATCACAAATGAAATACAATCAGACATAACTGAGGAGAAAGAACACATGAAGTGTTCTTGCCAGAGCATCAAACCTGAATTGAATCAAGCTTCTAGAACTAACTACTGATGTACAGGAGATACATGGGACCAAGGAACATGTTAAACACCAGGAGAATACATTCAGCAAAATCCAGACTATGAGACACTGTGACAAATAGCCACAGTTAAATTGTAAGGAAGAAAATAAAAGATGGAAGGGAACCTTATTGATTAAAAGAGACTTGAGACATATCAGTCAGTTGAAATGTATGTATCTTATTTGGATTTTGATTAAAACAAATTGTTCAAACATTTTATAAGACAGCTGGGACATTTGATGACGTTTGGGATGTATTATTGGTTTTGTTTAGATGTGATAATGGTAATGTGGTCATGTCATTTAAAAGTGAACTTATATTTAATTTAATTTAATTAATTTATTATTATTATTATTTTTTGAAAGTAGGATTTATTGAGAGGACAGAAAAGCCCCCACAGTGAGAGGGGACCCAAAGGGGTTACCCATGAACTTATATTTTAGATATAGATACTTAAGTATCACAGATGACGAGTTATAATTTCTGGAACTTGTTTCAAAATAATCTGAGCAAGAGTGGTAAATGGGTAGAGGTAGAAATAAAAAAAAGATTGCCTTTGAGTTTATAATTTGTATAGATGTTGGATGTGTGGATTTATTATACTAGTTTCTATGATTTTTTTATGTATTTGAAACTTTCCCTAATAAAAAAGGTGACAAAGAATGAGTATGTGTTAATAGGAATAGAAATCAGTACTTCTATGTCTTTATTTGTTAGAACCCTGTTCTTTTATGGTCATTCTTGAGTTAAAGCAAGCATTGCTGTGGTTGTGTTCAAGGAGTTTTATAGCAATTCTTTACAATTATTTTCTAGGTTTCTGATGCAAATAATATCCCAGAACTTTTGATTCTCAAAAGCTTGGCTTATCTGAACAGAGGCTCATTAGATGAAGCTACAAAGGTTGGCTTTTTATTCAAATTGAGCATTTTTTAAAAGTTAAAAATTATTTTTATTTGAATATGAAATTGACAGATATCTATTTTATAGATTATGGAAGACCTTCTCTCTTCTTACCGTGACCTAGCTGAAGTTCATGCCCTTGAGGCTTTGATTCATTTTACCAAAAAGGAATATCTGCAAGCAGAAAAATGGTAATGATATATATAGATTGTTCATAGATCCATTCACATCTTAGTGTATTAGATATCTCAAAAATTTTAAATGAGTGAGTTTGATGAAGATCTGATTTTATATTAATTTGATCTTTGTAGGCCTTAAGTCTTAATTTTAAGAAATGTATTTAGCATGTAGCACAGTACTTATAAAAAATTCTATGATGGGTTTCAAATCTAATTAGCGGGTCATAATGTTTGGTAAGTGGATGTAATGTTTGATATATGCTCTGAACATTTAGCACATGGAAGTACTAAAAGGCCATTGTGCTTTTTTTAAGCTCTTCAAAAATAGGGCTTTTTTCACATTATAATTTAAATTTTGAAGTAATGACTCATTTCTAATTTGGCATCCTTGAATCACTCAAACTTTGATTGTTCCACTAGGAGACTCCTATGTTGTATATGTGACAGTGTGTATTTATTTATTTTCGTATTTCTTTTTATTCCCCTTTGGTGACTTAGTTTTCAGAGAGCACTTGAGAAAGATGCTGAAGTTGCTGAATATCATTACCAACTTGGGTTAACATATTGGTTCATGGGTGAAGAGACAAGAAAAGACAAAACAAAGGCTCTCACCCACTTTCTGAAGGTAAAACAATTCTTAGTTGAAATGGCGTTATAAAAATCATGAACAAAAATTATATAAGCTAGTTATAACCAATCTTTACTGAGCTGTTTTCTTTTTTTTTTGTATTTCCTCTCTTACATATATGGTTTTGTGAGAATGTTATGTGCATTTTCAAGGAAAAAGGCGAAACCGTAAAATGTAAAAGTTACTTTTCAAGAAATATGTGGGATTGTTTTTTCTTTTATCTAGCAACAAAAGATGTAGGAGGAAAACAGTTTTTAGGTAAATTTCACTGTATGTTTTAGGTGAATTTATGTTTTAGGTAAATTTCATGTGTGGGTACATGAGTCTAGATGATTAACCTATTGTTATTTTTAAATATTTAACATCTATAAGCCTTACATTCTTATCTTGAATTATAAGAGCAGATAACTTTAATAATAGCTCTAACCTTACTTTTATTTTAACAAATGAAATGTTTTACATTTTCATTTACTTTCTATAAGTAGTGAGGGCCTGCTTTGATGTCTGTCTTAAATCTTTACATTAAAGGATGTTTTAATCTGTGTATTTGTCTTTTGTAATTTAAGGATACCAATCCAAATGAGCTTCTAATATTCTGTTAATATTTATTTAAAGGCTGCAAGACTGGATACATATATGGGCAAAGTATTCTGCTATTTAGGTCATTATTATAAAGATGTAGTGGGAGATAAAAACAGAGCCCGTGGCTGCTACAGGAAAGCTTTTGAATTAGATGACACTGATGCTGACTCTGGAGCTGCCGCAGTTGACCTCAGTGTGGAGCTTGAAGATATGGTATGTCTAATAACCACTTTTGTGTTTTTGTTTTCTTTTCTTGAGTTTATAAATGAAAATATTTTTATATACTCATACTTGAAAGTTGCCACTGGTTTTTACTTTTTTTGTAGCTGTAATAGAAATATTTTTGCTTTCATTTATGAATAGCATAAATTTTTTCATTGGCAGATATTAAATTAGTCATCACTTACTGTTGAAACTGTGGTTTGGTGTAAACTGGTATAAATATAAAAAATTAGAAATATGAAAGGAACGTGTATGTTTATACTTTACATGGGTGTTCTAAATTTTTATGATATTTGATAGCTCTAATATTAGTATTTTCTTATTATTAGGAAACTGCCTTAGCTATCCTAACAACGGTAACTCAAAAGGCAAGTGCTGGAACGGCAAAATGGGCCTGGCTCAGGCGAGGACTATACTATTTGAAAGCTGGTCAACATTCTCAAGCAGTGGCTGAGTAAGGCACCTTCTTACATTTAAACTATGTTAGACAGCAGAATGGTTCCTTCAATTAAACTTCATTTATACTCAAAACAAACCTTACAAGTTGCCTACTATCAGTTCATCATTTACAAGAAGAAACCACACCATTTATTTATGGTTCATTGGTATTTACTGTCTGCAAGACAGTGGAATCTAAAAAATGAATTAAATGATGTCCTGTTGTTGAGGAGATAGCTAGTCTAGTGAAGTCTTAATGTGCATCATACCTATGGTGAGTTCTCAGTAGAAATTTACGTAATGAGGAGGGGCTGAGGTACATATCTTTGTTGTTCTCCTGCTATCATGCATTGTTTCTGGCAAGGGAATTTAGTGAACTTGCACACTATTTCTGTATTTCAACTGTTGTATTTGTGTGTGGTGAAAGGATTGGTAGTGGGGGTTTATAGGCTAATGAGACAAACTAAGGCATATATTTGTCCTGGTAAGGCAGAAAACTAGGAGTTCTTTCAGATAATCGAGGAAAAGAAATTCTGGTCAGCACTTTTCCAAAAAAAGTATTTTATTCTTATCTATTCTAAAAGTATAATAAAATTTCTTAATATTAAAAAAATCAAGTCTTAAAGGAACAACACTGCCTGCTTTAAATAGCACTTTTATAAATAAAAGTAGCCATTGATATGTGTGGTTCAGTTGAATTATTTATTTTACATATTTTTTTCAGATGTGGAAATAATTCTGTTACTTTTAGTTCTCTTACTGTTTCTTGCAATTTTAGTTTACAGGCAGCGTTAAGAGCTGACCCGAAGGACTTCAATTGCTGGGAATCGTTAGGAGAGGCATACTTAAGCAGAGGTGGTTACACAACAGCCTTGAAATCCTTCACAAAAGCCAGTGAGCTGAACCCAGAATCCACATACAGTGTGTTTAAGGTTGCAGCAATACAGCAAATCCTAGGCAAATATAAAGAGGCTGTAGCTCAGTACCAGCTGATTATTAAAAAGACAGAAGATTATGTGCCTGCTTTGAAAGGTAATTTCTTTTTAATAGCTCCTTTGACTTTTGTGATACAGAAGTATAAAATCCTTGAATAAATTTCCTACTTACATGTGTATTGAATAACTTGAAAAGGACTTCTTTAATCAACAGCAAAGCATCAAACCTCTTAGAGTATACTTTATATAGATTTGAATATAAAAAGATCTAATCTTGTTTCATAACAGTAAAAAGTAATATGATAGAGATGTAACTTTTTAGACAAATAGCATGATAATTTTGGGATTGAAAAATAGGCCTCTAAAAAAAAAGTACATCCCTAAAGCAAGAGTTTTCCTACTCTTACATTTTGATAATTAATTAATTATATCCCTAGGGCATCGTAATACCTTTTAATTACCTTATAAGTTATAGAAGCTTAGTTAAATTTTTTTTTTTAATTTAGAAACAATTTGCATTGTTTTGTAATTACCTAAATTGATTTCAGTTCCTTCATAGCTATCTCTGTGTTCTTAACAAATTAATTTTGGTAATATAAAATAAAACACCACCATCCATGTATAATCTAAGTTTTTTGTGATCGTATCTAACTATTTAAAAAAACCTGAAGCTCATTATATATTTTTCTCTCCATTTGCTTCTCCTTTTTAAAGAAACAGTTGAGGCTTAAATCAGAAATAGTGGGGTTTGGGGGTTTTTTTGGTTTTTTTTAATAGTGTGAGGCACTTAACAAATTTGTATGTCATCTTTGCTCAGGGGCCATGGTAACTTCCCTGTATCATTTCAATTTTGGCATATGTGCTGCCAAAGTGAGCACATAAATAGTATGTTTTAAATGGCATTTAACTTGCAACCGTTTAAACCGTTTAAAAAAAATTTTTTGTAGACTTTCCTCAAGAGATAGAGAACTCACATTTATTAAATTTTTACTCGCTCAGCACTTTAGGAAATAACTGTTTTCCCTGCCTCCCTCCTTCCCTCCCTGCCTCCCTCCTTCCCTCCCTTTTTTCTTCTTTGAGTTCAAGTCTCACTCTGTTGCCCAGGCAGGATTGCAGTGGCACAATGGCGGCTCACCACAGCCTTGACCTCCTGGGCTCAGGTAATCCTTCTACCTCAGCCTCTTGAGTAGGTGGGACTACAGACATGCACCACCACTTTAAGTTTTTGATTTTTTTTTATAGAGATGCGGGTCTCACGCTGTTGTTCAGAATGGGTTTAAACTCCTGGGCTCAAGTAATTCTTCTGCCTCAGCCTCCCAAAGTGCTGGGATTACAGACATGAACCACTGCACCTGGCCCATTTAATTCTTATAGCATAGTTTGCTATACAAATTTTAATATAAAAGCATCAAATCTTGTTTCACAGTAGTTAATTAGTATTATGATAGAGAGTAACATTTAGATAATATCCCCATTTTCAAAGCTGATGTTTGAGGAAGTAACTTGCCCAAAATCAAGGAAATCCTTGGTTTTATAGATTTTTTTTTATAATTTCTAGTGCATGTTTATTCCAACTCTTCATTTGAATTCCTTGTATATACAATCTGCTTTAAGATAATTTTATAAAATACCATTGCATTTTGTTATCTGGAAAGTGACTTTAAAATAACACCAATAAATTTATTTGAAGTTCAGTTTAAGTGTTTATTTTATATGTTTTTATCACAACTTCAAACTTACCTGATTCTAGGTCTGGGCGAATGCTATCTTATGATGGCAAAGGAAGCTCTAGTTGATTATCTTGATGGGAAAGCCGTAGACTACACAGAAAAAGCACTGGAATATTTTACTTGGTTAGTATTATTCTTATTATTTATTGCATTTATTTTTGTAATATTATAATGAAATCAAATTTAAAAAATCATTTTATGTGTTCAGTTAGATATAGCAATTACTCAGAATGCCAAACATAAAGAATGACAGGCAAGCCGATTAATTCTATAACATACATATCGTATTAATTCCGTACTTGGGGAAGCAGATACCATTCCTTGTGTTCTTGGTGGTGGCTGATATGCCAGTACATAGGAACGAGTAGGAAGGAAGGAGCAGCCAGCCAGTGGAGCAGCAGCTCCAACACCATGTGTTTGTGTGTGAGACTGTCTCTAATGGGAATGAACTGGAAAACAGGGCTTCAGGGTCACAGCATGCTTTATGTTCAGGGGTCAGGGCCTGTTTGAATGGGGCTGAGGGTAAGGAGAAATGAGCCATCTCATCATTCCTGGTGATAAACTGTGTAGGAAAAAAGTGGTGTGGCTCCTAACAAGAAATGAATCAGAAAATTTTGAGTAAATTTGGCATTTTATTGAACTGTGAATTCGTTGGTTAGATCCCAAGAGGTGTTATTTGTGGTACATGACTTTTAAAAGTCTACCAGTCAGATGTATGTTTGAATTTTCTTACTTTTAAGCATCTTTCTTGTGCCTCCCTTCTTTCTTTTTCTATTTACTTTCTCCTCTGTTTTCCCTTTACTGGTTCTTTCAGAATTGCTTTTCATATGAACCAAATATGAAATGAAAACTTAACCCTTTTTGATCTCACTAAATTTTATTGCTACTTTTCAAGTCTCACATAATATATTTATTTCCAAAGAGGAAGTTGCTGTGATGAGGTTATAGGGTATGCTTTGTTTGAACTGGTATTTAAAAGTAAATGTGAACCTTTGAGCAACAATACCTTAGCTACAAATACTGCCTTTCTGAGCCTAGGGAATATTATTCTGAATAACATTAACTCTCACAACCAATGATAAAGTAGTATATAAAACTGAATTGTAATCCCTAATTTATATTTACTTCTAGACTTAAAAGGAGCTAATACTACCACAATTTTTGCTTAAGGGTGATAGAAGTTATTTCACTTTACATATATTTTATTTTTTATTGAACCTATTAAAAGGAGACAAGAGTTTAGGCTGTTAAAATGGTCTGTGTTACACTTTTTTTCCCCTTTTGTTTTCTCATTTTCCGCTGTCAATTTTAGAAATTTTACTATGATATTTAGGTAAAGGAACTCCAACTGGTGTTGTCCTTCCTTCTGATTCTCACAGTGACTTTCACTCATGACTGCAATTATTAATATTACTTTTTAAGGAGAATATTGGAAAATGACTTTTGGCTGGATTCCATGAGTAGAAAAGGCTATGAAAGATGTTCCATCTGCTTGTCCATCTGCCAGTAACATAGCAGCTTGTGATAGTTGATTGAGACTTGGCTTAAATGAAACTGCTGTGTTTTATTTATAAGATCTTGAGAAGAGAAAAATGAAGAGAAATGTATGGCTGGAATTTTTCTCATTCTAAAAAGAAGTGCCTTCTATCATAATTAATATTTCTGTTTACTTTTTAACTCATTCAGCCTATTCTTACTTGCTTCTAAAAATGTAGGTCTTCTGATTTTTATGTTCAGATTTTTGTTATTTTGGGTCTCAGAGAATAAATGCTCAACATCACCAATTATTAGAGACGTGCAAATCAAAACCATAATGAAGTGTCATCTCACCCCAGTTAGGATGTCTGTTATTAAAAAGACAAAAAATAAATGCTGGTGAGTAGAGAAAGGGGAACTCTTATATACTGTTGGTGGGAATGTAAACTAGTATAGCCATTATGGAGAGTGGTTTGGAGGTCTCTCAAAAAATGGCAAATGGAATTGCCATATGATCCAGTAACTCCATGACTAGAAATTTATCCAAATAAAGGAAAATCATCATATTGAAGAGACATCTTTACTACCATGTGTATTGCAGCACTGTTCATGATAGTCAAGAGAAGAAATCAACTTAGATGTCAACAACAGATGAGTGAATAAAGAAAATGTGATAATATACTCAAGGAATATTATTTAGCTATAAAAAAGAATGAAATCCTGTCATTTGAGGCAACATGGATAGAACTGGAGGACATTATTTTAAGTAAAATAAGCACAGGAACAGAGAGTTAAGCACCTCGTGTTCTCACTTAAATGTGGAAACTAGAAAAAAAGTTGCTTTCATAGAGGAAAAAGTAGAACAGAGGATACTACAGGCTAGAACATATAAGTGGAAGGGAAGGATAGGGAGAGATTTTTTAAAGGATACAATATTATAGCTAGATAAGAGGAATGTGTTCTGATGTTCTATATACTGTAGGATGACTATAGCTAACAATAATATAGTTTCAAGTAACAAGTAGGAGGATACTGAATGTTCCTAACACAAAAAAGATAAATGTTTGAGATGCTAATTACCCTGATCTGATTGCAATACATTATATATATCAAAACATCACTCTGTACCTCATGAATATGTATAATTATTATTTGACAATTAAAAATAAATGTATAAGAATCCTTTGGATTACAAAATATATTTGATAAATTTATTAGTCTTTTAAAATTTGAGGTGTTTTGGTCTATTTTTTTTCTACCATAACAATACCACAGACTGGGTAATTTATAAAGAAAAGAAGTTTATTCGACTTATGGTCCTGGAGGCTGGGGAATCCAAAAGCATGGTGCTGGCATCTGGTGAAGGTCATCCAATGGCAGAAGGGTGGAAGGCAAGAGTATGAGAAATGGGACTGAACTTATCCTTTTATTAGGAGTTCACTCCCATGATAATTAACACAGTCCTTCTATTAATCTCTTCAAGAGAGCAGAGAGAGTCCTTATGACCCTATCACATCTTAAAGGTCCCACCTCTCAACACTGTTGCATTGGGGATTGGGTTTCCAAAACATGAACTTTGGGGGGACACACTCAAACTATAACATGAAGGAAGATTTAAAAGCAAAAACGTGAGTTTGCAATTGTTACTAGCTTTACTACCTTGGTACTTGCTTAAGCAAACAAAAAGAGCATAGTTTTAAAATTTTAATATTCAAAGCAAATTGGTCCTGGAGAATATTTAAATTTATTTTTGTGATTTCTGCTGCTTTTAACTAAAATGGTGAAGAGAAACAACACAAAGTGTCTAAAAAATGTCTGGCACTTAAAATAATTGCTTCCTCTTTTCCCCTCTTTCCCCCTTCCTTCCTTCCTTTTTCTTATTGTCTCATTAGGGAGGTGATATGATGTAATTCAGTTAGGAGGAAGTCAGTATAGCATTCACCATGCTTAACATGTACTGTACCAGTTTTTCTTTTCTTTTTTTTCTCTCTCTCTATTTATTTATTTGCTAATCGGCCAACTTTAAGCCAGTTTTTGGTTTTTGAATTTTAGAATTCTGCTGGAAAACCATCTGGTCCAGGACTTTTTTTTGTAGGTCCAGGGCTTTTTGTTGTTGTTGTTATGACATAGTCAATTTCCTGGATTGTTAGTGGTCTATTTAGGGTCTCGATTTCTTCTTGTTTCAACTTGGGTAGGTTGTTTTGATGTCAGAAAGTCCTCCATTTCCTTTAGGTGTTCAAGTTTGGTTCCATATAAGTGTACAGTTGTTCTGTTTTAATTGTAAGTAACAATGAGGGCGATAAACTTCATGCTTTCTCATAAGAATCACACTGTTTCTTTTTTTAGGGCTCTGCGGTATCGAGCTGATGTGTCTTGCCTTTGGAAGCTAGCTGGGGATGCTTGCACCTGTTTGTTTGCTGTGTCAACATCCAAAGTGAATGTTAATGTTCTAGGAGTCCTTCTAGGTCAGAATGAAGAAATACAAGTATTAAAGAAAAAGGAACTCCTCCATCTAGGAGGAAGGTAATTTGAAAAGATTGCTGATTCATGACATTCAAATTGAATTAGGACCATTATAACAAAACAAAACATTCACTTTTATATTTCCATAGGTGCTATAGTCGTGCATTAAAACTGATGTCTACATCTAATACATGGTGTGACCTTGGAATTAATTATTATCGCCAAGCACAACATTTAGCAGAAATAGGCAGCGACGTGAATGAACTTAAAGAACTACTGGAGAAATCTTTACATGTATGGTTCTGAGAAATTTTTTATAAACTTTTTAAAAAAATTAAGTACTTTTCTGGAAGATGTTTTTGATGAAGTAACTGATGTAGTGTTTTCACATAAAATCACAATTATCTTGATACAAATGCTGATGTTCTAAGAAATAAAAATTAACCTAATTAATCTAACTTCTTTTCAGTGTCTGAAAAAAGCAGTGAGACTTGACAGTAGTAATCATTTATACTGGAATGCTCTTGGTGTGGTTGCGTGCTACAGTGGTGAGAATTGAGTAACACTTCAGTATTTTTAAAAGATTGTGTGTTTCAGGTAACAAAAGTTCAGTTTCATCAGTTTCTGTATTTTTCAGGTATTGGAAATTATGCCCTTGCTCAGCACTGTTTCATCAAATCAATCCAGTCAGAACAAATTGTGAGTGTTTTATGTGTCTATGAACAAGAACTTCAGAACTTAGTGTTACTGATTTTGAGACTTTCAAGTAGACAAGGGGCCTAATTTAAGAAAAAAATGTTTCTTTTAGAATGCTGTTGCATGGACCAACTTGGGAGTGTTATACCTCGCAAATGAAAATATTGAGGTAAAATGTCAGTTTTGTCATATTAAAAATAAAGAACATTTTCTATTTATGATTTCTTCAACAGCTCAACATGTGTAGAGATGTTTTCCACATTATTATCTATCCAGTATGCTAGTTAACTGGTGATAATTCAGTTTATTTTGTTGAATAATAACTGTGTAAGATTTATTTTCTTTTTTATGACTGACTCTCAAGACACTTCTGGTTTTATAATTATGTTGGTTTTTCATTTAGCAACTCTATTATGAATTAATTGGGCGTTTTTCTTTTTATTTGTAAACATACAAGAGAAGTCCTGGGTAAGCTGTGTTGGGAATGGGTGGGTGAGGTAAGGGAGACGGTATTCTCCAGCAGCTTAAATTTAACCTTTGTTTGGGTGATTTAGATTTTGGCTTTAGGAGATACAATTCCCTTTAAATACCACAGTGTAATTGTCATACATGAGCAGTTACACATTACAGAGTTGAAACTAAAGTAACTGAAAACATTGATAAGTCATGCTTGGAAAGTTCTCATCAATCTATGAATAATCCCACATCTGAACACCTTTGTGTTTCAGTCAATATATTGAGTCTCATCCTTTCACAGAAGCTTCCATAATACTCTCAAGGATATATTAAGTCACTGCAAAAAAGACTGGCCTTAGAAGATTGTAAATAGATTGAAAGAAAATATTAATTTGGATTTTAAAATATGTGAACATATTTTTTAAAAATTTAAAGCAATGTCTTAGTCAATAGGCTATGAATTTGGTTTTATTATAGCATGACACAGCGTTGCCCATGAATTTACATTTTTATAGGAAAAATAAGGCTTTTTTCTGCCATATATAGATTATTGAGAAAACAATATAAATTAGTATGTAATAATAAGTTATATTTTTGTAGCAGGAAAAAAAGCATGCAGGTTAGTTCTCTTCAAAGTTTCCTTACTGCTTAGTACAGAATTGTGTTATCACTTTTTCTCCAGTAGCAGGTGCATGTCTAGGACTTCACTGGTTGTGAGTGCTCCCAGTTAAGCTCTCAGGGAAGTAAATACAGCCTTATTTAGTAACTTCCGTCAAACCCAGGGCTAGCAAATGGATGCATGATTGGTTATAAGTTCTACAGACTACAAGGGAGACTTCTAGATTGTCCTTGTGTTGGTGGCCAGGACTCCTAACCTGGGGAGAAATCTGTTGCACTCAGGAGTGTTCTAGGACTATGCAGCTGAGCATGTTCAAATATTACTAATTGTGCTTAATCAGAGAAATTTTAGGTTTATATGTATTTATAATGACAGGATTGACTTTTCTTATTCTCTTATTTTATGCTTTTTAAACATAAGCAATTTAATATTAAGTTTACAAAATGACTTGATGTGATTTTTTGTTTTGCTTTTCATTTTTCTAGCAAGCTCATGAAGCTTTCAAAATGGCTCAATCCCTTGATCCATCTTATTTAATGTGCTGGATTGGACAAGTAAGATATCTCATCGCATATAGTTATTAATAAACCTATTGATACAAATAACCTATTAGAATGCATAACAGTGATAATAATGATAGCAGGTAGTGTTTGAGGATCTACTTTGTGCCAGTACCTGTGCTTAGTTCTCTGTTTACATTGTTTCTGTTAATCCATCATCAGTCCTTTGGAATGTGGTTGATGTTACACTATGTGGAAATTGAGCTTAGCGATCCTAAGTGTCATGCCTAAGGTCACACAGCTTGTAATGATTAAACTTTGATTTTTTGGTGGAAGGGCCTTTGAACCCTATCAGTCTGACATTACTATGCCTAAAACATAAACCTGAAAATCTGTTGTTTGGCATTGACAAAGATTATTTTGATTATTATTTTTTTATTTTCTGTAAAATCTTTGTATTTGATTTGACACTTATTTATGAGTGTGTTCTCCTCTCCCAAATTTAGATTTTTGCACTCCTGAACAAGAATCAGGATACTTTTTTACCATTCTGAGTTTGTCACTGACTGACATTTTTACCTTCACATTATCACTTCCTCTGGATTTTAATTTTCTTAACCTGAAAAAGAGGAGGGGTTGGACTGAGTGACCTCCAGTGTCTAGTTGAGAAATACAAATAGTGATAAATTAGTAAGCAGTCGATTGTTTTGGTTCAGAGAATAGTGGGAGCATCACCCATATCAGAAAATCATTAATCAGGGTTCATATATCTTTTATTGTACTCTTGACTCGGGTCTAATTCTAGTTAATAGGTGAAGCAAGCAGAGATAGAGAGACAGTTTCCTGTTCCCATCCTCTGTGGTAGCCTCTGGGAGCAGCAGCATTACTATGTTAGCCTCTGTGTCAGTTATTAAACTGAGGGAGCCTAAGAAATTGCATTTCTAACCGCTCCCAAGTGATGATAAGGAGCCTGGTCCAGGGACCTCACTTTGAGTAGTACGGTTCTAAGTCAGTAGATCTTAGATGATTATCAGAGTCACCTAAGATCTTTTTAAATTATTATTTTAAAAGTTTTTATTTTTAAAAAAATTTGTTTCAGGAGGTAACTGATACATTTAATTAAGATGGTATCAGTGACAGAAACTTAAATTAACTTTGCTTTTAAGCATAGCTAGTAAACCATTAGTTCTTTCGGTTTCGTTTATTATTATCATTATCATTACTATTTTTTTTAAAACACATTGAGAACTTCATTTTTCCTTTCATAGGCTCTTATTGCAGAGACAGTTGGAAGTTATGACACCATGGATCTCTTCAGGCACACTACAGAACTCAGTATGCATGTAAGAACTGGAACATTCTTCTTGAGTATTCATTAATGAGAACAGTATTATTCTTGTTAAGAAAATAATCGTTGACTGGACATGGTTCTCATGCAAGTAATCCCAGTGTTTTGGGAGACCAAGGTCCAGGAATCACTTGAGACCAGGAGTTCAAGACTAGCCTGTACAACAAATCCCCATCTCTATAAAAAAGATTTAAAAATTAGCTGATTGTGGTGATGCACACTTGTAGCCCTAGCTTCTACAGAGGCTGAGGCAGGAGGATTGCTTGAGTCCAGGAATTTGAGGCTACAGTGAACTGTGAATGTACCACTGCACTCCAGCCTGTGCAACAGCGTGAGACCCTGTCTCTAAAAAATATTTTTTAAAAATGAATAGAAGGTAGTATAAGATGTTAATGACAGCAGTTGTCTCTACTCTTTATTTTTTTTTAGAAATAGAAAAGCTGACTTCCAAGAACTTCTAGTTTTTGTTTTCCTACAGCTTTCAAGAGCTGATGAAGAAGTGACATGGAGATTTAGTAGATACAGTAGCAGTCACATAGAATACAAACTGAGCCTCTAGGGAAAAAATAGATATGAGATAAAGACTAGTTTTGGTTGGCATTTTCTAGATTTTTCTTGAAAATAGTTTAGAATCTTTTGGTTTGACCTATGGGAATCGTGCTGAGGAAAGGAAAACCAATACTTCAGGTGGGGCTCTTTCTGCATTTATCCCATTTGATTCTTCTACTTAGGACTGGAGCAAGTGATTTAAATATATCCTTAGGTGTTTTATTGTGGTGACCCTTCATTTAAAGGTGCTTAAAGACTACTAAGATATGATGTTTATTGTATTGAAGTGCAGTGTTTTACTTCTTAATTTTCTTGGCATCTTTCTTCCCCTCTGTCCACTGTTACCTTTGACTTTTTTAAAGACTGAGGGAGCAATAGGTTACGCATATTGGGTCTGCACAACACTGCAAGACAAAAGCAACAGAGAAACAGAGCTGTACCAGTACAACATCCTACAGATGAATGCTGTTCCAGCAGCACAAGTTGTTTTGAGTAAATACATAGGTAAGGTACCTGCTATATAATGGCAACGTACTCACTCATAAGTGAACCCTGAACATTTATCATAATACTTTAAGAAAGGGATTGGCAGTAGTGGGACACTGCTAGGGGAGCGGAGGGGAGGCACACAACATCAATAAGGGTACCCACACTTTACCTGTATGATCACCACATATGTACCTAACCCTCATTTGTACCCCACATTTTCAAAATAAAATAATTATTAAAAAAAGATATCTGGATAACTATTGAGATAATTGAAATAATTTTTTAAATTAACTCATTCCAAATTACTAGTTTTCTTTAAGACATGAATCTGCTTTCTTTTCCCAATGTGCAAGCTGTCTACTTCTTAAACTAAAGCAAGGACTTTTGAACAAGGTGATAATCGCTTGTTACCTAATGATTCAAGATAAAAGTGATTTCCTTTTTACAGTGGAAAGTGTTTTAGAGCTTAATGGACCTGTGATGCTGCTGTTGGGGCCCCACTGTTTTCTCTGCAGTCTTAGACCAAGTATTTTGCCTCCCTTAGCCTTTGTTTATTCCTTGGAAAGTGGAGATAATAATACCTGCATTGTAGAGTTTGAGTACTAAGTGAGATAAAATAAATGAAGTGCCAATCTCAATGCCTTTTTACGCCCAATTTTTATGCCCCCTTTATGCCCAATTTTTCTTCAAGATATTGGGAACATACTGGTTTAGGTCAGGGACAGAATAGTAAAGTTTTATTAACCAACTATTAATAATAGTTCTTGTCTTCCTTCATAAAACTACCAATTTGTTTTAATCTCTACACCACCGCTTAGTAGCCATGATTGAAACCTTGGGCATGCTACCAAATTGAATTTTAGTTTTCTCAACAGGAAAGTATGTTTTGCTTAGGGTTTAAATGATTTATACAAAATGTTATGTTGAGAACCTGGCATATCCTAGATGCACAAGAAATGCTAGTTTCATTAGCCTTTGACAAAATTCTAATGAAGAAGCAAAGAGTTAAGCAGGAATGCTGAAAACAGTGAATATTGGCAGTCAAATAATGTGAAGAATCAGATAAACTGAAAAACAGGAGAGAAAATGCCTCATCCGAGATATTGAGGGGATTGTCATACTCTTCATGCATTTAGTGTAGGGCACTGACATCAGCACTTTAGGAAATTGTCATATTACACTGTGTCAAAATGAAAGACTCTATTAAATACCTAGAACTGAGGAAGTGTATGGTCAGAAATTGTATTGTTGGGTCTCTTTACAGAATGTGTATCATTTGTAAAGTATTTTCATAAAGAGGTAGCTCTTCAGCTTTCTGCAAAATTCAGATACCTGAAATAATCAACAAGTTATTCTCTAACAATTATGTGTCACTGGGTTTTTAACTCTATAATGAAGCCATATCATATACTCTTATAACAAATTTAACTTTATGTGCTTGACCAAAAGAAACACAAAAATTAGAAAATTAGAAACAGAAAGAAGAGGAGACCGAGAGAGAATGCAGACCATTCCTTGTCTGTCCTGCTGACTGCTGGCCTTAGGGTGATGTGGCATGTGCAGGTGTGGCTCTCCTTATACTCATTTGGACTCAGTTTTTGTGATCCTTTCTTTGTATGACCTTAAGGATTTTTTAAGAATAACTTTGTGATTTTTACTTTATTTGTTGATGTTAGAACCTAATAGTCACATAAGATATGATTACTCTGTACTTTGTTAAATAATCTAAAGTATTTGAAAGCTTACTCCCCACCCCCAGTACTATCTTTAAGTAGATCAGATGTGTTTCTTTTTCTACATTGTATCTTAGTCGGTACATTTTTTTTACATTAAAATTTCAAAATACTGCATTTAAAATGCCTTGATTATCTTCTGTTTCTAGTGTACAATACTGACTTAATTTTCTCTAAAGTATATAGAGATTGGAACACAACCACCAAAGGAAACTGTTGCTAAATTTAATCACAGAAAAATTTAAATGATTAGGCAATGAACTAAATTTCCTTATAAATCCCGTGACCGGTTTTAACGTGAGCTACAATTTCAAGTTGTTATCAAGTTTTTATACCTTTGGGAATAAAAATGTTTAAATTCTGAAAAATAACCAGAAATAATATAAAACTATTAAATACTATTCAGCAATTTAAAAGAGTTAGAAGGTGATTACCGACATATTATATGCAAGATAAAATCAGTCCACTGTTCTTAACAATGCCAATAATCTCAGGAGGTAATCTGGTAAGATACTGAAAAAATTGAAAATAACACTAATATTTCATGACCACGATGCACGTGTAAAGTGAAGATATTTTTGGTTTTCCAGAAAGAATTCCAAATTATGCTCCAGCTTTCTCTATGTTGGGTTACTTAAATGAACATCTGCAATTGAAAAAGGAAGCAGCAGATGCATACCAAAGGTAAAATATATTTAATGCCAGTGCCATCGTTGTTTAAAATTTAGTCTCATTCTCATAAAGAGGGTGCTAAATAAATGTTCTGATTTCTTGCCTGTGTATTATGATTACATCTTAGCAGATAAAAAGATGTGGTCCCTAATTTAGTTTCTGATGCTCATCCTGGGGCAGGGGGTAGGGTGGAGAAATTGAGAAAAAGACATTGAGGGAAAAGAAAAAGGAAATCAAACCAATCAAAAAAGCCCTCAGAAAAATCTGTCCCCTAAGAACTTATCTTGCTTTATTAGATGTGAACATGTGTTCAATCAGACAACATATGAGAACATGTGATGTATTTGTTGAATGTCTTTAATGTCTATTGTATATGTATTTATTCATCAGTGAATGTGTGTTGAACTACTGTGTGCCAAGCAGTGTCCTTGGCACTGGCGATTTAGCAGTGAACTAGAACAGATGTAGGCCCTTTTCTCATGGAGCTCATGTTCTGGTGGCAGGAGACACATGTTAAGCTGATAAACATCTGTGGTGATAATATTTGCGAAGAAACAAAATTAAAGTAGGATGAGGAGCCAGGATGTGACATTTCAGATTAAAATAATTTAATTTAAGAGGGGTGGGTTTACTAAGGAGGCAATTGAGGCCTGACTTCAGTGAACCAAGGCTACAAGCCCTTGTTTATTCAGGCAGGAATATTCCAGGCAGAAGGAACAGTAAGAGCAAGTTGTCTGAAACAAGGGTGGACTGCACATGTTTAAGAAACAAGAAAACCAATGTGCTGGAATGGAATGAGCAGCCTGGAGAGTGATGGAAAATGAAATCTACTTAGAATTCTGTTCTTTGTAAATTAATAGATAGGTGGTAAGAAAATAACTGTTGCACTAATGGATAACTACTAGATGAAAAGTTAAAAGACCTGACTGCCTAACCTCTGACGCACATGACTTCCGTAAATCAAAGTAAATCTTTAGAAGAAGACTTGACAGGTAAAAAATAATTGAGGTGTCCCAAATGCTTTGTCATTTCCTTTTGTGGATCTCTCTGTAATTCAAAGGAGTAATCACTAGGTGGTACTGGAGTCTGTATAATCAGGAAGTTCTCCAGGTGTATGTGGAAAAGAAGTTTATGAAGAACCGTAACTTTGTATCTTTCAGTGTCAATAAACTTACCAGTGAACTTTATAAATATGATAGACTGCAAGTGAGCAGGATTTTTAACAGAGAAAGCTAGACAGCTATGTGCTTGCTACTTGTTTGTGCATATTGTTGTTATTGCAGATACTGTGAATCTGACATTGGTTACACCTTAGGCTTAAAATGGCAATTCTGTAGTCACTTACTACTCATCACTCTCTTGACTCATCATCACTGCTGTTTTCTGCTTTAAACAAATATTCGAGGCCTGAAACTACAAATTAGGCAAAACTCTTACCAGGGGTATAATTTTTTTTTTTAATCTCTGTAGTACTGTCTTTTAGGCTTCTCTAGCAAATTGTTTTTCATGCAGCATCAGGGGACAAAAAAGCCTTTCTTGGATACTTCTCCCTGGCTAATCCTCTTTAAACAGAAAAGAAAATAAAAGCCCAAAACCTCATTAAACTTCCAGCTCTTTTTAAGACATTCTTCTGCCTGCCCATGGGGAACTGAGGATGAGAAGGAAATACCAGTTGTCCACAGGTTTATCCTTCAGGGACTTCTGATGACTCGTTTTCTTCCCTTAGCTCACTATTCCTTTAAGATTTTTCTGTCGGTTCAGGCAAGGGCACATGAAAGCTCTCAATTTCCTGGCTTCCTAACTCCAACTACTAGGATATAAACATTTTTAAGAGGGTTTTCTATAAACTCCAAGTATGTCAAAACTTAAAACTGCAATAAGGTCACTTCCCATATTCAGATTTTTGGAATATTTAGAACTCAAATGAAATAAGTGATTTCACTTACTAAGGTCATTTTTAATGTTATTTTCCTGATGGTCTAAAAACTAAATATATTTAAGTGCTTTTGTGGTACCAACTTAATAAAATGTGAATGAGCAGTTACAACTAGTATTAAGGAATTAGTGAAATTAAAGGAACAAACATCTGTAGATTCAGCTAATGAGAAGGTAACAGAATGCTATTCCACACAGAGACATTTTAACACCTTGTTCTTTTTTTAAGGGCAACGTTATTGTTACAGACTGCAGAAGACAAACATACTTATAATGTTGCAATAAGAAATTATGGCAGATTGTTATGGTAAGCATATTTTCCCCCCATTAATCCCGTGAATCTATTGGAATTTTCTGGAGAAACCTATGGGACTGGTGAGATGATGACTAGTTCCCAGAGTAGTAGGACATATAGGATACATAGTTTCCAAAGAAACAGGCTGTGTTAACAGTTTCCTGTGCCTATAAGGATACCCAACTCCAGTGTGCTTTTTAAGAAGCAGTGTAAAACTCCTGGTTTGTGGACTGGAGAGGGTAGTGGCTGTCTTTATAGTAGAAGCTTAGTTTCTTAAGAGTAATTGGATTTATTCTGACTTGCTATATATATTTTTAAACTGGGGATGGATATTAGAGGTCCAGGAACCCCCTTGAAATTATACACAAAAATTGTCTGTGTGTATGCCATTTGGAGATGATGTGGGAGTACTATATCTTTCCTCAGAGACTTCTAACTTCAAAAAAGAATGATTAAGAACCAATTATTTTAGAGCAGCGGTTCCTAACCTTTTTGGCATCAGGGACCGATTTTGTGGAAGACAGTTTTTCCATGGATTGTGGGGGGGCGGGGGTGGTCATCAGGCATTAGATTCTCATAAGGAGCATGCAACCTAGATCCTTCGTATGGTCAGTTCACAATAGGTTTCACTCTCAATTTTTTGATTTTTTTGTAGATAATAGGTCTTGCTATGTTGCATAGGCTTGTCCTTGAACTTGTGGGCTCCCAAAGTGCTGGGATTACAGGCATGACCCACCGTGCCAGCAAACTGTTGCATGTAAAAGTTGATAGAGCTGTTGGTTCCAAGATTTTGTTGAAGCAAAGAACAGATGTAAGAAATTGTATAGAATAAAGTATCTGTTCTTTTTAGTTTTGATGTTTTATATAATGAGTATTAATGTATTTTAGAAGGAAATGTGTGCTTTCCATTGCAAACAGGTCATTTTTTTCTTTCTCTTTATTTTTGTTATGAACTATATACTAAACTTGCAAGCATGCAGTAAGTAATAAAATAGAGAGCAAAATTTAATGACTCATCACCACTCAAACGTAACATCTTACAATTCTATCAGCTTGCTTCAGGTTTCTTTTTCAAAGAAAAAGTTACAGATAAAGTTGTAGCTCCTCTATCCCCTTCTCTAATTCCATTCTTTTCTCCACACAAGTAATCACATCTTTGAAGATAGTGTTCATTGAAAGAAATACTTTTAATATATTCATATATGTATGTATTCATAAACAATCTAATAGCCCTCTTCTTGAACACAGCTATCAAAATTTGAGGTTATTGATTTTATAAATTCTTTCACCTTAATAAAATGTATTTAGAAGCAAAGGTTACCTGTGTTTTTAGCTCCTGCTCCTGTCTTCCAAGATTAAAAAGGCTATAAAAAAAATTTCCACAGCACGTTAAAAATAAAAACAGGTTCAGATTTTAGTGATGGATAGAAAGAGTTTCTCTTCAGATAATAGCAACTGACCTTGAACAACTTCCCTTCAGCTTTAAATAAGCAAAAACATGTTGTTTTTCTGTTATTAATAAGTATTATGCTTTAATATATGTCATTATATATTTTTTAAAAAGATAATGTATAATTTTGTTTGTGGAACTTTATGTGTCTATATGCCCTCAAAAAAAAAAAAAAAAGTGCAAGTATACAGTTCACGCAAAAGATAAGTTTGATTCTGACTAGGAATATTATGATTTGTTACGCTTGTCAACAGTGCTAGAACCATACTCACAGGATAATATTTAACTAATATGTTAAGTCTTAAAAATTAAAATTCTGTATAGAATTCAACTTGAAATTGTTTTTATAATTTGGGATTTTAACTAAAACTTGTTTTAAAAGATACTAATTTAGTAGAACTAATCATTTTCACATGTAATTAAAAAAAGCAAAGTGAAGTTAAATCGCTCCATACATCCTGTTTGTGCTATGCCTTCTATTTTAATTTAAGTATTTTCGACAACTTTCACACTAGTAGACTATAGCTTACCAAATCACCATTGTAAAAAGAAGTGAAGGTGAAATTATTGAAAGAACCGGCATGTAATCATATCCCCGTATTTTGATGATGTGAACCAAAATTACTATTTATATTAAAAGTGAGTTGTGTTTTGCTTCATAGTTCCATTGGTGAATATGACAAAGCTATAGAGGCTTTTAAGTCAACACCCCTTGAAGAATTAGAAGACCTTACAGGTTTCGCACTGGCTTTATTTATGAAGGGGCTGTATAAAGAGAGCAGCAAAGGTAAGTATATTGCCTGAAACTAGAGGACACATCTTACTTTTCTAGAGTTGGGTAGAGCTTAATCACGAAGGACATACTACAGAAAAATGTAATATTGAGATGGGGTGGGGGTTGCAGTGCTTCTTAAAATCTAACTAGGAGTCAGGAGCAAGACTAGACACTTTTTATGTTACCTCGTTTAGTATGTTGCTGTAATGAATGAATAGTCCTTTACTATAAGTGTTATGAGCTGAGTATTCATTGTACAGATGAGGAAACTAAGGCCAAGATTACTTATGGCACATGTGTGAGTTAACATTTGGAAGCAGATGTTTACTTCTCTACAGTGCTTTTAAATATCAATTTCTAATAACTGAAGACTTCAACCACTGTTAGTAATAGAGTTTTATTCCCCCCAAATATTAAATGAAGACATTTTCACGTGTATGAGCTTACCTTGGCCTATATGTGTGCAAGCTCAAGTTATTGCTTGATGGAGTTATTTATCTGCACTTGAGCATTTTGTGGTATTTCAGTGACTATAGTAGGCCTTTAGTGACCTAGACCTTCCTATAGGTAGGTAAAATTAGACATTGGATTTTTCTGAAGGTAGAAGTTGGGAATTGTCATATAATAAGCCTAATGATACTCCTAGAAGCACCTTGGAACAGCTAAACTAAATTAGATTATTATAAATCTTTAGTCTATCTGCTTGAAAATAGGAGAATAAGCAGATATAATTTCAGTAAGACCTTCCTAAAAAATAGGGTTAGGAAAGAAAAAGTCCCACACTTTGTCAATCAAAATTGCTTTTATATTGTTTTTTGTTTGTTTCTAATTCTATTTAACAGCTTATGAGAGAGCTTTGTCTGTTGTTGAATCAGAGCAAGACAAAGCCCATGTCTTGACAGCTCTGGCAATAACTGAATATAAACAAGGAAAAATGGATGTAGCCAAAACATTACTATTTAAATGGTATGTATAGTTGACATCAACCCTTAATATGATCAGGCATTTAACTATTTGAGTTGAGATTTGGAGTAATGTAAAATGAAGTTCTTGGTGTTTTAGGAGCTTCTGGGTGAGGAAGAGGGATTGAGCCTACCTGGGTCTATCTGAATTGACAGTTACAGATGGAGCTACAGATTGTGCTTTAATTCTGAATCCTGGGTCCATTCAGTCCTTCAAAACCATCCTATACTCTTTTGTGTACTGTTGTGTATTGTTTTTTTAAAAGGGTTACTGATCAGTAGTATCTTAACATTTTTATGAAGGCGATTGTAATGAAGGCTTGTGTTTTGTTTTGTTTTGTTTTTTTTGGTCTCTTGGATTCCCAAAGAGATTTTTTTTCCTCTTTCCTTTTCAAGTTAACTGGTTAAAAATTTCATTTAAAAGTGAGTCTTTAAAACAAATTATAGCAATAGAACTTGTAAGTACTTTTGTGTTTTTGATGTAAGTTAATAAAATAACAGCCTGTGTTATTTATGGTTATTTATATCGCATTTTTTGACTTCTTGAAGATTATTTTTAGATAGTTAATTCCTGCATAAGCAGTAGTGATTAATATATGCTATTAGACAGGTCCTCAGTGAAGGTTTTATTGGCATTGTTGAGTGGTACTAATTGTCATAGTACAGAGGTGTTCTTCCTACTTCAGGAAGCTTTTATCCCTGCTCCCCACCCATTAAATGATAATAGCACTCAGTCATTGTGACTCCTCAGTCAAAATTGTCTCTATAACTGCCCCATCCCCAAAAGTGGGGGAGGGATATAGTTAGATGGTACTCGTTGAGAATCACTTCTGTAGGGTAAGCTTTACACTTGTTTATTCATTATGATATTTTTGTTCTGTACTGTATGATTAAAGTCATTTTTTTTTTCAGTAAATATGTATTTTGCCCCTTCCCTTTGCTGTTTAAGGTAAACCAATCAATTTAAAAGAAAATCTTGTCACTTTACTTGCATACATCCATGTAACATGTATCTATGTCTGTATATAACATGTTCAGAGAACTTTATTTGCAAATGACTTGGTGACAAGAATCACAAATGGTAATGATAATTACAGTTATCAAGGACAAAAGTAACCCCACGTTAGATGTGATTATATTAGTCTTTGGTTATTATTTAAAACAGTAACCAAAATCAGTTTGGACATTGGTGAAAGTGGGAAAAAATAACAATATAATCTTTGCTTTTCTCCTTTTTCTATGTGAAGGAAAACCTTTACCTGTGTTTTATGTTGTTTGTTCCAAGGCTAGATTTTATTATTATTATTTTTTCTCATCTACATGTCTTTAATTCTTTGCATCACCAAACTTAACAGTGCCAACTGTTTTCATCCCTATTCCTTGGCATTCTTTTCTTTGACTTTCTAGAAAAAGCTCACTGTTGCCTGTTCTTTGTTGATCATTTGTTTTTCATATGTTGGGAACTAAAGAGTCTCCTAGACACTTATTTAAGTGGACTAGGAATAAATTCATTGTATGGCGGGGGGGATCTGGTTACCAGCTTCATAGACTACGATATTAAATAATCACATGTAAAAATCCCTAGAACATGTTAGAAGAAAACATGCAGGTACGGGTACTGAGCATTTAGCTTGTTTACCTAATATTGAGATGTAGTCGGCCAGGCTTGGTGGCACAGCCTGTATTCCCAGCACTTTGGGAGGCCAAGGTGAGTGGATTGCCGGAACCCGAGGGTCGAGACCAGCCCAGGCAACTTGGCAAGACCTTCTTGTCTCTACAATAAATCAAAAATTAGCTGGGCGTGGTCAAGCATGCCTGTAGTTCCGGCTACTTGGAAGGCTAAGGCGGAAGGATCGCCAAGCCCAGCAGGTCGACACTGGGGTGCACCACTGCACTCCAGTCTAGGCAACAGAGTGAGACTTTAACTCAAAAAAAAAAAAAAAAGGAAAGTAGTCATTTCAGTAATAATTTAGGTTTTGCATATTAATAAGTATTAAAAGTAGACAGGTTTTTTCCCTCTTGAGCCAAGCCATAAATCAGAATTTTCCCTTTTTTTTTTAATCAATATTGGAATTTATATTTTACTATTTTGCTTTTTTAGTTGTACCATTTGACCATGTGGTTATTTATATTAAAAGAAATAACACTGACTAACTGTCATACTTCCATATTTGGACTTTTGTATCTGTTAACTCTTATTGTAAAAAATGTTACTGTGGATACTTGAAGTAAACAGTGTTACTCCAGAGCTACCTGTGAAAAGTCATGATTTCACACTTGCTTGTCAAAATTAAGTACAAAACTCTTAGTTTCTCCCTTCCAAAAAGTAGTCCAAAGACATGGTGGTATGTGGTATTTTGTGGTGTTTAAAATATTTGTTATATTTTAATGAACTTTATTTAAAAGATTTTTAAAAGTTCCTTTGTTTTGTTACAGTATAAAATTGGTAATAATTATTAGAAGTATCAATGAAGTTTGTAGAGAGCAGTTTTCATCATTTAAATTGACAAGGATTCCTAAACATTATTGACTTTTCCTCCATAATATTAAATCAGATTTCACAGTTGAATGAAAAAAACTGCTAAATGTTTACATACAAAATTTAAATTGTGAAAATATTTACATGGAATATAATGGACTTAATATATACAGTGCTGGTAGCAAATAGAACAAAATTTTATCTGATAAAATCAGATCATATTTGAAGAGATTCATTTTTCTTTATTACTCATACCTTCTAGGATTTTATTGAAACTCAACATTTTAGCAAAATTGTTCTAATTATTTACCTAGAATAGAGACCCAAAGAGCCTAGTTTATGTTTGTTTCTAAAACATATGTATATACAAAAAAGATATTTGCATAGGCATGTTTATTGCAACACTATTCACAATAGCAAAAACACCAATTCTGCTGCCCATCAAGAGTGGACCTGATAAAGGAAATGTGGTACATGCACATGATGGAATATTACGCAGCCATAAAGGAAGACAAAATCACGAACTTCACAGCAAATTGGATGGATTTGGAGTCTGTCATATTCAGTGGTCTATCACAGAAATAAAGAATCGAATACCATGTATTCTCACTCATAAATGGTCCAGAACATTTATCACAACAGTACAAGGGAGAGATTGGCTGGGGGAGGGGAGGGTACATGGCATCACTAGGATACCCGATCCTAATCCAGGTGAAGGGAGGACCAGTTGGAGGTGCAAACTTCACCTGCACATGGACTACTTATGTATCTAATCCTGACTTGTACCCCACATCTTTATAATACAATAAAGTAAAAAAATAAAACATACATAGATATAATGACAAGACAAAAAAATTGGCTTTTGTTGCTCTGTGAAAGGCCACTGATACTTATAACTGCTTCAGATGATCAGGGAAATCCTATTTCTAAACATTAAGGAAATTGTATTAATCTTAAGCTGAACTTGGTTTGGTGAATAGATTTTTGTACTAAATATTGAATGTTTTAGTAGTTACAGATAAAGACTACTATAGTAATGACTAATAGTTAATTAAAAATATATATTTACAGCTCTATCTTAAAAGAACCAACCACAGAAAGCCTTCAAGCACTATGTGCTCTAGGGTTGGCAATGCAAGATGCTACATTGTCAAAAGCAGCACTTAATGAGTTACTGAAGCACATCAAACACAAAGACAGTGATTATCAGAGGTGCCTTCTTACTTCAGCGATTTATGCCCTCCAAGGCCGTGGTGTAGCAGTGCAAAGGCAAACATCTAAGGCCGTTCACAGGTAAACTCTGTATTTGTGAACTCGGGGTCTAATTTATACTCAATGTGGTTGTGTTGTGACATTTAGACTTGATTAAGGCTATAAAATGAGGTGAGCTTATTTACCTCATATATATTTGGAAAACAGACTCTGGTTTTATGAAATTTTATATAGGATCAGGTAACTGATCATACATGTTATTTCACTTTTAGGAGTTTTTTTTTAATTCACCTGATAAATTTTGTTTATCAAAGTGTTGTTTTTCCATACAAACCCTTAATTCCCAAGTTTGTAATATTCTCAATCTATTATCTCATACCGTCTAGGTTCATGATTTTGGGAATCTTTGACCATTTAAACATTTATTAATGTCTTCAAAATTTGGAAAATAGAAAGCTATCGTTAGCAACCATGGTTGTTTTATTTTCAGCAGTAAAGTATTGTATCTATAGTTTATTTTCCTTCCTTAGTTAATTTTTATTAACAACCTTTGCTGGTTAGTTATATTTTTAAAAAATTAAATTATTTTAATATAAAGCTTATTCCTTATGTTATCTTTACTAGAGGTCATCCTCCCATCATACAATATTATGTGTCCTACAGTCTTTAATCTCTGTGTTTTCTTTGAACACAATGTATTACATTTTTGTAACTTTTCTTAATTGTCTCATGGCTTTATAATCATCACATTTCTGACTTTTTTTTTCTTATTTTCATAAGGACTATTGGTGTATATAGGGGATATAAAGGATGCTCTCTAAAAATTAGGATATTTTCAACCAAATATGCACAATTAATCTGAACTTATTTTAGATGTTTAAAAGGTTTTAGACTTAGGCTGGTTGGTTGTACGTTTTGTGGCTAAAGTAACTTCTGTCTCTAAGCCTGCTTTTTTTGATGATCTCCATAGTAACCCAGGTGACCCTGCTCTTTGGTCTCTGTTGTCCCGAGTTGTTGCTCAGTATTCTCAGCGAAATGCAAAGGTGAGTGATGTTTTAAATTCTGACAAAAAGATAAAATAACCTGAGATGCGGTAAATATTATAATTTCAAAGTATAGCATAATTATTCTGGAAGATGATTGATACAGTGAATGCAGTTCAGTTATTGAATCAAATTTTCCATTAATCATGCAACAAATATGAGACTGAGTTTCCTCCATATACTATTGTACTGTTTTGAGTGTTATGGGAGCTACAAAGAAGCATGTTTCTGAACACATATAGATTATGTTAATGGCTGTATGATACAGTAATGTAACACTGCCATAGTGAGCATTAGCTATGTATTTTTGAATCCTAAAAGATAATTTTATTTTTTTATTTTTATTCTTAAAGATGAGACAAAAGAACTAAAACACTGCTCATGTCCAAAAATGTAAATACAAACATGAAGCCATTGATATTCTATAAAGTATTATATACTGCATATTAGTTTGTAACAGTCAGATATTTTTAGCAGTCTATAATTCTATTAACTTCTGTGGTTAATATGTCCTTTCATAGTTCACTTAACTAGTTGGTAAACATAATGGTAATAGCTAATATGTTTTGAACACTTACCATGTCTTCATAATTCCAGTATCTGAAGTCTATGGATGTTTCTGCTGTTTGTTATTCCTGTGTCATGGAGGCTTTTGTTTCTTTGTTTACCCAGTTGTGTGTACTTGACAATTATTTGTAGGAATAATTTGAGGCCTAGAATTAAGGTACTTTCCTACAGAAAGGTTTTATACTTGCTTCAGCCAGGTGCTTGGGAGCTCTGTCTGTCTGAGACCACCTTATACAAGGTTTAGAGCTTGAGGTTTCAGGACTGACCAGGCTATTCTGTTCCTGTGTTACTAGTTCATTTGAGACCAGACTTAATTCTAGTTCACCTTGAACCTAAGGCTGTAGTCCCTTGGAGTCTTATCATATTCTGATGTGAGTTTTCTACTCACTTCCCTCTTTGGGTGAGCCCAGGGTTTAAGTTCTATCCCACTAGCCCATGAGTCCTTTAAGATGAAAATTAAAATTTATTAGCATATGCAAATGGCAGAAGTAGCCTCCCTGCTCACTTGTCTCCCTGGATTTCAGTTTTCCCTTTTGGTTTTGGCCTTGTAAGTCCTTGATATCTTGCCAATTATTCAATGGTTTTAAGAATGTGTTTTAAAAATTTGTATTATAGTGCTTCTCAAACTTTAATATGCAATTGAAAACATCTGGCAATCTTGTTAAAATGTAAATTTTAATTCTATAGGTCTGGAATGGGGCTTGATATTCATTTCTAATAACCTCCCAGGGAATGTCAATGCTGTTGATGCACAGTTGGTGGAACAGCAAGTTGAAGTAGCAAGTAGTCCACAATTTCTAGTTATTTTCAGTGAGTGTGTTGGTTCAAAGGACCTAGAAGACCATCATTATTAGACTCCAGAATCATTGGAATGAAGTACTTTGTGTCAGCTTGTTTTATATTGACATTTTTTAAAAGTTTATATTTTCTTCATTCTTTATGTGCTTTAAGTACAGTTTTGAAAGCATTTATGATATACTTCTGATTTGAAACAAAGGGTGCAGTATACTTCTGATGTAAAAAATAATAATTCTTATAGCCTACTTTCTTTTCCAACTAAAATATGTAATAATTGGATGTTTTAAAGTTATAGATTTCAGATTGACCTTATAAAATTCTGTGGTGCTACATATATTTTTCTTATTTTTAGTTTTGAGTTAATTATTGTAACAAGGATGAGCTTCATGGTTCTCTGAACTGTAGTTATTCATTTTACCAGGAATGACTATGGAAGTTTAAAAAATACTATGTCTTTTCATGGAGTAACCCATGTGAGTTTATCTTTGTGGTTTCTCTCTCTTTCACAGTCTCTTTATGTTGTTAGAAAAGATGTACATTTGCTTGGTATCACTGTAAAATCATGTCTTGAACTTTTAAATGAGTATTTTAAAAGCAGAATTGAATTATCACAGTAGAAAACATTTTCTTTCACAAAAATATTAAACTAGTCTTCTAAATTAGCATTAGTAAATTGACACTTAAAGAGTTTAGAAGTTGTGAATGTGATAAAACTGAACCTTTCAAATGATTTAATGGAAATGTTTTTATCAGTCTTTTTTTTAATACTTGCCACTGACTTTAAACTCAAATTAGTCTTAGCTTTTACGGTTTCATGAAAGTTTTTGCATTTTTATCAATAATCAATATTTTCTGTTATAGGGAGGTGCTGTAGCTGGAAATGTGGCTCATATTCTGGACTCAAATCATGGAAAGGTTAGTTTGCCCTAGGACCAAGGCATTCAGCTTTTATTTAGTACAAAGTATTGAACTTGTTAAAGAATATTGATGCAGGGACAAAATAATTTTTTTTTCATAGCCTTAGGGTCATATCATATCAGTGCAGTCCTACTTTTAGCCAGTTTGAAAGACAGGGAGCTCTAAATAGAATTGGTGAACATACTTCTTTTCTCTTTTGTAGAAGGCATTGCTTTACACCGCAGTCAATCAGCTGGCAATGGGAAGCAGTTCAGCAGAAGATGAGAAAAATATTGCACTAAAGACCATTCAGAAGGCAGCTCTCCTCTCTCCAGGTGAATATAATATCCATTTCATTAATTCAGATTTTTTTTTTCTAAGTCCATACTTTTTAATGGTGGAAAAATCTTACACACCATATGTATTTTATTGGCGTTATGTATACCAGACAAAAATGTACACAATTTAAATCTTCTACAACAGGCATTTGGACAATTAAAGTATTATGTGCCAGGGTTGTCTTTGCAGCCATATAAATGTTTAATATAATATGTAATGCTATCAGAAATATTTTCAAAAAATTGAGGCATAATCAGTATGTATAGTTTTGGGGTACATGATAATTTTACACATTCATATTCATTAATTTGGATTCAATCAGTCTTGTATTTGGGATTCATAGGAGCAAAGTTTATATTTTCATAAAATAAGACAAAAGGGAATTTTAAGAAAATGTTTTAAGATTTTACAAATTATGTGATTGTCTGCTTTTGGTTATTGATAATTAAGAAAGCATCAATTATTGAAACAGACAGAAGGGAATGTCTGTTTGAAGATACTTTATTATCTGTTATTGAAAACCTAAATTTTATATATATATATATATAAAGTTTATATAAATATAAATGTATATTCAAGAAGAAGTTTTATTTTCCATTAGTCTGTTTTAAAATGTTTATGTACAGCTACCAAACTATTTAATAAACATGTGTCATTATTTATATGTAGTTAGCTCCTTGAAGGATGGGAATGTGTCTTGTGTGGTAACTGTTAGAAACACCAAAGTCATGGTCTTACCTGAGCAAGCTGTGTTATGTGTAGGCTGTTGATTACAAAGGTCCTAAGGAATGTCACTTAAGCATGCTTTCATGATCACGACTGGAAAAATGTCTAGCAATGTAGCATTATAAGGTATATTTTTACATATTATTATTTTAAATATGAAATATAAAATTAAATAATTTCCCCTAAAACTTTTTTTTCTAAGTCCTGGTAGCATTACATATTATGTTAAATATTTATATGGCTGCAAAGACAATTCTGGGACATAACATTTGTTAGGTCAGAATGCTATTGCTTTTGACCAGGTACTGTTGGAAAACAGATTATACAAAGAACAGGTTTGATGTTATCTTCACAATAAATTATAAAGATCCTAGCTGAAAATATCTAGTATTTCAGAGATTATTTTATAAAAGAAGTAAACAGGTCAATATCCTATTACTTATTCTTTCATTTTGACATAGCACAAAAAGAGACCCTAAACATTTGAATTTGTCTATGTTATACATATATTGGATAGTTTCTGAATTTTGGAGGTGTTCTTAAGCAAGCAAATTCTTGGCTTACTTTCAAGAATTCTTATTGCAGACCCAGAATGTTAAAAGATGTATTAGTCTTTGATTATGTACATGGACTTTAGAAAGGTGAGATTGCCCAGATAAGTTCCTCTCTAATGATCTCCTCTGACTTTCCCTTATTATCTGGATAAATACATACTCAAGGAAGTGAAGTCATCATACAAGATGCTTAAAACAGGGACTGAGTGGTGAAGATAAGTGCCCATGTGAGACTTGTCCTTAGAGTCCAATGAAAGTGAAGATAATTGAAGTTATGTTAGTGGCTGTGCACCTAGTCCTTAAAGATATTTAGTTGAACAAAGTACAGTTTTGATAGATGTTGCTCAAGGAGTCTTTTCAGTAACTTAAAGATAATTCCAAGATTTTAGAATTAAATGGAACAAAATTTAGTTTCTACTAGATTGGTGCTTCTGTGATACTAAGCAAAAGCTGCATTGAAAATTTTAGGTTTTTAGCTTATATACTGTGTCAGAGTCCCTTTATTTCATAGGGAATTTTGATTGCTGATTATCTATGGAGAAGTTCATGGAAACAGTCATTCTTTTATATTGTATTGCTGCCAGATACTGTCCATCCTCCTGTCAAATTCTAGACTGTAGAGTATTTATAAAATCCTTAAGAGGGTTGTTGTTCACTTAATCTTAGGAGTAAGTCAGTATTCTGAAATTGAGTTCATTCCATTGGAATTATAGGATTTTAGACCTATTAGTACCTAAAAGAAGGGCTACCACACGTTAATTAGTGGCATTGCTAGACCTAAAACCCAGATAGATCCAAGGCTCAGATATATGGCTATCTAATGCAGTAGTCAGATCTCATCATAGGGCGTGGTCTGCATGTTTATTGTGGAATTTGACTATGTCTATGTTGCTTAATATAAAGTAGTCATTATTGGGGCAAAAATTATTCGTAATATAGAGGTACATATTTAATTTTTTGTAGAAGTTTGATTGGCATAAGATTTTAATTCTTATAGTTTGATTCTTATACTTTAGCAGTAATACTGTTCATCTATAAATGAAATAGATGTATATTTCAGACATTTGATAGGAGACATATATTAGATGGTACAATCAGATAAGGAAAAATAGAAAATTAAAGTCAAAAAGCATGGTCAATGACTATATTGTTAACTGGAACCCCTTTGTGAAAATTGAAAAGCATCCACTTGTTTTTTTTTTAAGGGTAGCAGGACTAAAATAATAACTGCTGAAGTAAACTTCAAAATAAGTTGTATACAAACAAAAGACCAAACAAATTAGAAAAAAAGCTTCTAAGTTTCAAATCCCCTTCCAGTTTCTTTTTTTCACAACCAACTTTCTTAAAAAGAGAAGTAAATGTGCATAATCTCTGTTATTATCTCTCCAACCCACTGCTGTCAGGTTTTCCCCTCCTCTGATGCTCCTGGCAAGGTGTGAAGGGAGGAAGGAAGGAAACATCGATATAAAATTATATAAATGCTGCACTTGGAATGATAAAATGACTTTCATGTTCGCCTGTTAGAACATAGAGAAAATCTTGGGCCTTTCCTTTGCTTCAGACTTTTCTTAAGAACTAAAATTATCTTGCTTATTCTATATCTTGCTTATTCTATAATGGAGCCTTTAAAACAGGGACTAAGTGATGAAGATGAGTGAGACTTGTCCTGGTGTCCAGTGAAGGTGGGTGACTGTAAATGCCCTTTTTTTAATAGTACAGCATTCTGGGCAAATGAGCTAACCAGCCACGGAAGAAGAACTTAATAGGATATTTCTCATGGCGAATCTTAGAAGATGAGTGTAGTAATGTGTCTCTGAAAACAAGTCTAATTTTTTTTAAGAAAGTTGAATTTGTGTGTGTGTGTGTTTTGTTGTTTTTTGGGGGGAGGGGGCGGTACTTGTAAACTCTTATTGTCATTTTTGGTAGTTTTTCAGCAACACATTGATGTTAACAAGACTTCTGTTCTTAGGTGACCCTGCTATCTGGGCTGGGTTAATGGCAGCCTGTCATGCTGATGATAAACTGGCTCTAGTGAACAACACTGAGCCAAAGACGATGGATTTATACTTGGCACTGTTATCTGCTGTTTCTGCTTCAAGTAAGTTTCGAAAAGCATTTTTTTACATGATTTAATTTAAATTTCTTAAGTGGTTAAATCAGGAGCACAACTGCCACATATATTGTTTTAAAAAATACATTTATTAAAGAATCCAGAGGTATAATGACTGTACAGAAATGTGGTGGGTATATACATTTTCTTTTTTCATATAGCTTAACAGTCCAATATATTCTGTTAGCTGAAATCTATTTCATAGTATTTACCTGCTTTAAGACTTGATCAGTGTTTTAGGTTAGAGGTGACTTGGAAGGAGTCCTTTATTGTAACTAGCATTGTGTCCTGTGATTCTTCCTGGGAATCTGGGCCAGGTAGCTATTAATCTAACTGAATTTAGTTAGCATTGTTTTGAAAATCTATAACTCTCTTCATTGGAAACATGACATAGATTAACCTACTTAGATTAACCTACCTTTGCTTTATAACATTAACTTTTCACTAAATTAATTTTAGGTCACGAATTAATTTTTAGTAAATATTAAGCATTTACTACCTGTCTTTTATGGCCTACCAGGGAAAAATTAAGAAAAGAACAGAAGTATTTATTTATATATGCTTATGTGTAAGCAAAACAGTAATGATATAAGGGACAGGAATTAGGATTATTTTGTAATAAGGTACTTGCGCTACCCATAAAGTTATATAGTGTTATTTGAAAATGAACTTGGATTAATTATAAATGTATATTGCAAACTCCAGGACAACCACAAAAAAAGTAGAAAAAGAAGTATAACTGATATACTAACAAAAGAGAGAAAATAGAATCGCATAAGAACAAGGGCAACAAATAGAAAACAG
Source organism: Tarsius wallacei (assembly GCA_963574415.1). NCBI lineage: Eukaryota > Metazoa > Chordata > Mammalia > Primates > Tarsiidae > Tarsius > Tarsius wallacei. The sequence continues at coordinate 71,020 of CAUYQG010244719.1, forward strand.
TAAGCAATATGATAGGTATTAATTCAACTATATCTATAACCACTTTAAACATCTCTGGTCTAAATACACCAATTAAAAGGCAGAAACTATCAACGTGGATCTAAAACAAAAATAGGTAGCTGTTGTGTTCTTCTAATCTGAAGACCATAGCTTAAAAATAATTATGTTCTAGGTATTTCTTATTGCCACTTAAATTCATTTTATTAAAATTTTAATCTTACAAAAGATTCTATGTTCTAATGCCCTTAAGGAAAAGCCTACTTTATTAAATGCTTTTTCTGCATCTATTGAGATGATCATATGGTTTTTTTCTTTATTCTGTTGATGGGATATTTCACGCTTATTGATTTGCGTATTTTCAACCATTCTTGCTTCCCTGGGATGAAACCCACTTGATCATGATGTATTATCTTTTTGAGATGTTATTTGATTCAGTTTGCTAGTATTTTGTTGAGGATTTTTGTATCTATATTCATTAGTAATATTGGCCTGTAGTTTTCTTTTTTTGCGACGTCCTTGTCTGGTTTTGGTTATCAGGGTAATGATGGCCTCATAGTGAATATTCTTGTCTTATTATTTTAGAATATTTTGAGAATTGGTATTTGTGCTTTGAAAGTTTGGTAAATTCAGCAGTGAAGTCATTTGTCACTGGGCATTTTTTTGTTAAAAGACTTTTTTTCTGATTAAATCTCATTCCTTTTATTTTTTCTATTTTTTTCCTGAGTTAGGCTAGGTAGGTTGTATGTATGCAAGAATTTACCTATTTCCTGTAGGTTTTCTGGTTTGTTAATGTATAATTGTTCATAATAGTCTCTGATGATCTTTGTACTTCTGTGTTATCAGTTGTGTCTCTGTTTTCCTTTCTGATTTTGTCTGTTTGGTTCTTCTCTCTATTTTTCTTGGTTAGTCTAAGCTAGCAGTTTATTGAATTTGTTTATCTTTTCAGAAAACCAACTTTCATTTTATTCATTCTTTTTTTTAGTCTCTATTTTATTTAGTTCTGCTCTGATCATTATTATTTCTTCTACTAATTTGGGGCTAGTTTGTTCTTGTTTTTCTAGGTCATTGAGGTGCATTATTAGACTTATTTGAAATCTTTCTATATTTTTGATGTACATGTTTATTGCTATAAACTTCCCACTTAGTATTCCTTTTGACTATGGGATATTGTCTTTTGGTTTTTGTTTGCTTCAATAAATTTTTTTATTTCCTTTTTAATTTCTTCCTTGACCCAATGGTCATTCAGGAGCATGTTTTGTGTAATTTCCATATATTTGTACAGTTTTCAGAATTTCTCTAGTTATTGATTTCTAGTTTTGTTTTATTGTGATCTGAAAAGATACTTGATATAATTTTTATTTCTTAAAACTTGTTGAATTTTTTTGGTTGTTGTTCTCACATATGGTCTATCCTGGAGAATGTTCTGTGTGTTGATGAGAATGTGCATTATGTAGCTCTTGGATGAAATGTTCTGTAAATGTCTGTTAGGTCAATTTGGTCAAATATGCAGTTTAAATTAAGTGTTTCTTTGGTAATTTTCTATGTAGATGATCTGTCTAGTGCTTGAGAGTGTGATGTTGAAGTCCCCAACTATTTTTGTATTAGAGTCTATCTCTCTCTTTAGACTGGCAATATTTGCATTATAGATCTGGGTGTGTGTTGGGTGCGTATATGTTTAGAACTGTTATATCCTTTTGCTGAATCAATCCCTTTATCATGATATAATGACTTTCTTTTTCTCTTTTTACTGTGTTAGACTTAAAATCTGTTTTATCTCATCATAAAAGTATAGCACTCCTGCTCACTTTTGTTTTTGTTTTTTTCTGGAATATCTTATTCCATTCTTTTACCTTCAGTCTGTATATGTCTTATAAGTGAGACAAGTTTCTTGTAGGCAGCATATAGTTGGGGTTTTTTTAATCCATTCAGCCAATCTGTATCTTTTCAATGGAAAGTTTAACCATTTACATTTGAGGTTACTATTGCTATGTGATGGCTTATTCCTGTTGATATATTAATTGATTTCTATATCCTTTGTTCCTTTTTCATCGTTTGTCACTGTAGTTTGATGATTTTCTATAGTGGTACTATTTCAGTCCTTTCTCTTCCTTATTCATGTGTTTGCTTTTCCAGTAAGTTTTATAATTTTTTTGTGTGTTTTCATATTAGTAGATGTCATCCATTCTCTTTCAGGTCTAGGACTCCCTTGAGTATTACTTGTAGGACTGGTCTAGTGGTGATGAGTTCCTTCAGCTTTTGCTTGCCTAGGAAAGACTATATTTCCCTCATTTATTCAAGGTAACTTAGCTGGATATAGTAGTATCCTTGGCTGGCAGGTTTTTGTTGTTTTTTTTAAAATTTCAACAGTTAGAATAGATCATCCCATTCTCTACTGGCCTGTGAGATTTCTACTGAATTTGCTGTTAGTCTAATGGGTGTTCATTTATAAGTGACTAGATGCTTTTCTCTTGCTTTCTTTAGAATTCTTTGTCTTTGATTTTTGACAATTTGATTATAGTATACCATGAACACATTTTTGAATTGCATCTATTTATGGATCTCTGAACTTCTTGTATCTGAATGTCTAAATCTCTTGCTAGAATTGGTACATTTTCATCTGTTATTTTGTTAAATAGTTTTCCTAACCCTTTCATTTTCTTTTCACCTTCTAGAACATCAAAAATTAAAATATTTGGTTTCTTTATGGTATCCAGTATGTCATGTTGGCTTTTCTCATTCTTTTTTATTTCATTTTTGTCTTACTTGGTTATTTCAAAAGACATGTCTTTAGATTCTGAGGTCCTTTTGAATGTATTTTTTATTTCATTCAGTGAATTCTTCAGCTCCAGAATTTCTGTTTGGCTAGTTTTGTTGTTGTTGTTGTTTACAATATCTGCCTCTTTGGTAAATTGTTCATTCATTCTAAGCTGTTTTTCTGATTTCTCTCTTTTTTTTTAGTATTCACTTGTATATCACTGAGCTTCTTTAATATAATATTTTGATTTTTTTCCTCAGGATTTTATCAATTTATTTTTGAGTGGGAATAAGTTTCTTTTTGATTGGGATCTGTTTTGGAGAATATCAGTGGGGCTCCAGGGATGTAGAGATGTAAGGACTGTTGGGCTTAAAGTCAGGACACAATCTGGTGGGGACTGGGCTCTTAAAATGACACTGTGCTCTAACTGCTTAAGACTCAGGGATGTGGAATTTAGCATGAACTCCCTCTCTGGACCAATGCCATTGCATGGTCTTCAGCAGTTCTCTGTGTTAGTTTCAGGGCTTGAGAGGGTCAAGGGATTTTCCTGTAGCTAGAACTGTAGGAGTCTGTGATGGGAGTGTAGACTTTTAGGGATCTCTTATTCATTCTTCCCCCATTTTAGGGAGCCTTTCTAGGCTTCCAGCTGAACAGACTGCCTCACTTCCCTCTTCTTCCTCTCTTTTGGTGCTGGCCATTGCTCCTCTGTTGAAATCCAGTATTCTTTCTTAGATGATTTATTCAAGTGTGATTGCTATTTGGTTCCTCTTGGTGAAAGAGGTGAGTGCCAGATGCATCTGATCAGCCATCTTGAAGCCAACACTTAACTAATGAATTTTACCAAACACTTAAGGGAAAAATAATACCTATTCTACACAAATCTTTCAGAAAATCCAAGAGATGGTAACACTTCTAACATCATCTGTGAGGCCAGCATTACCCCAATACTAACACCAGGCAAAAACATTACAAGGAAAGAAAGCTACAGAACAGCATCATTTGTGAACATTGGTGGAGAAAGTCATAATGAAGCTTTAGTGATTCAAATCCAACAATATATACAAATGATATTAATATATTATGATAAATTGTGGTTTATCTCAGGAATGCAAGGTTGATATAACATTTGAAAATGAATGTAATTCACCATGTTAACACCTGTAAAAGATGTCAGACAAATAATTTATACTATATGATTCCACTTACAGGAAATTTTTGAAAATGCAAATTGGTCTATTGTGATAGAAAACAGATTAGAAGCTGTCTTGGGTAAGGGAGGATGGGATGGACTGGGGACAAAAGTGATTACAAAGGGACAGGAGGAAATTCTTGTTGATGAATATATTCATTATCTTGATTTTGATGTTGGTTCAGTGATGTATACTAAAGTCCAAACCCATCAAATTGTACAGTTTGAGTATGTGCAACTTATTTTATGTCAATTATATCACAGTAAATCTTTAAATTTTTTCAATGAATTCTTTTATTATTACTGTAGAATTCACAACTGTATGAGGCTTTAAGTTATAATACTTAGCCACAAATACTCCTACCATAAAAGCTGCAGAAACCTGCCTCTTGTCAGGGTAGTCTATGGTACATGTGGTACCTGTAAGTTTTTAAAATCATGTATGGATGACAAGTCTAATTGTAATGTTTTCTAGCAACTAGTTTCTCCTCTGGGAACACATTATACATTTCAGAAGAAAGTAACATTGGCATTTTTCATTTGCAGTTAAAGGCAAAGACTTCTTTGAAAATTACAGCCAATCTCTTGAAAAGTGGTCTCTTTCACAAGCTGTCACTGGTCTAATAGACACAGGAAGAATATCTGAAGCTGAAACTCTCTGCACAAAGGTATTATCATGGACTGTACATTGAAATTCATGGACTCTTATCCTACTTGGAAAATAACTTCAAAGATGGAATGCTTGGTATTTAAAGAGCATATGGTAGTGGTGATGATTATGATGATGATAACCACACTTATTGATTACTGTACTTGCTACAAACCAGTCACTGCATTCAGCATTTTATATTGGTACTTTGCAATAATCCTATGATGTAGGTATTTATTATTACCCCATTTTTACAAATGAAGAAACTAAGATGTAAAGAGGATAACTAATTTGCACGGGAGCTCACAATTAAAAATGGATAGAGTTGTGATTTGAACTCAACATTTGTCTGAGTCAAGTTTTTATTTTTAAATTCTTATTTATTTGGGGGTATTATTAGGGAAGCAGTATTTTCCTTAAATTTCTGGTTTCTTTCTTTAGAACACTATGTTTTGCAGCATTGCTTCATTTTTCCAAAGTTCTGAACTACATAGAATGACTTTGGAGATTGTTCAGTGGGTGACTGGAACTATTCGGTGGTCAGTTTTTTACCAGCCAGCATACAGGGTTCTGTGCTTGCAGACTCTGTGAGTAAATTCTTAATCCCCTGCCTTGCATATAGTAGGTGTTCAATGCATATGTATTGAGTGAATGACTCTATTTCCTAAACCTACTCAGAAATAATTTAATGATTAAGAAGAGTTTTAAACATGACTTTTCCTGAAGATATCATGTTTCATAAATGCACTTTGTTGTGTTGTCTACCCAGAAATATTTTTTGAAAGATCAGTATAAATTTTACATAGAAAGAAGAATGAGCTTTTGAAGATTCCTTTGGTCCTTGAATTCTGTGAAAAAACAGAATAGTACATTTTCTCTTTTATTTAGGGAATTCCATCTGACAAAAGTTCAGGACAGGGCATTTATTATACAGTGGGTGTTTACTAAGCAAAAATTGACAGTTGCTATGTGTTCTCTGATAGAATAAGTGATACTTTATAAGCTTTTCCTTGTTGTTTTATTGTTCTAATCTCTTAGAAAAAAGCAATCACATCAGTTGTAGAAATACATTTAAGACTATGATCTGGCCAGGCGCAGTGGCTCACGCCTATAATCCCAGCACTTTGGGAGGCTGAGGTGAGAGGATTGCCTGAACCCATGGGTTCGAGACCAGCCTGGGCAACTTGGCAAGACCTCATCTCTACAATAAATCAGCTGGGCATGGTGGCGCATGCCTGTAGTTCCGGCTACTTGGAAGGCTGAGGCAGAAGGTTCACCTGAGCCCAACAGGTCGAGGCTGTGGTGGCTGTGAGTGTGCCACTACTCTCCAGTCTGGGCGACAGAGTGAAACTTCAACTAAAAAAAAAAGACTATGATCTAATGAGTAAAAAATAGGAAAGTATGCTATTGAGGGACAAGTAATAAAGAAAGAAATATTTAGAACGATAGTGGAAAGACTTATTTAGAGAAATTCTTTAACTTCTTTCATTTCATATATCTTTGTATATGGAGAGAGATAAGGATATACATATACACACACACACACACACACACATACACACACACACACGCAGTACAATTATGTGTGTGTTTTAGGTTATAAACAATAACTTAGGGAAATGGGAAAAATTGATAATTTATCTTACTCCCAGTGCCTGAAAAGATTATGCCTATAAGAATGACATGCTGGGAATATCTCTGTTAGGAGGCTAAGAAAGAAAAAAAAATGTATACTTCTTTTCTTCTTGCATAGTACAGTGTATTACAGTAAGGAATAGTGATAGCCTTCACTCTTAGTTTATTTTTTTTGATCAGGTATTTACATTCAGAACTTAAAATGTTCACGATATCACCAAAGAGTAAACCAAGTGAAAGGGACATACTAAATCTAAAATAAGTGACTTATAAATGACAGTAATAGCATTACTGATTTTAAAGCTTATTTATGTGTACAGGATTTGAAGTTCACAAGCTGTTCGGTGTTTAGTTTATTTAACTTTTGCAGTTGTTTACTCTTTAATAAGAAAGGTTTGTAATTTCAGAATTTTTTTTGTTCCAACATAAAGAATGGTGTTATTGCCTTTTATATTTAACATTTTAAGAGCATATTTGATGTATTCCTATTTGGGGTTGAATTTTTAGAATTTAAAAAGTTACCCTGATCAACCAGCCGTCATCTTACTTTTGAGACAAGTTCAGTGCAAACCACTCCTGGAGTCACAAAAGCCACTCCCAGATGCTGTACTTGAAGAGCTGCAAAAAACAGTCATGTCCAACTCAACTTCTGTTCCAGCTTGGCAGGTAAATTCTCCCCTTTCTAACTTGAGTACTGAATTAAAGTAGTCCATGATATGAGTTCATGTCAGGGCTGTGGTCATCTTTATTCGTCTTGCTTTCAATCTCACCATAGTATATCTCAGTTTCAAGATGTTAAGGGTATTGTGGTGAGAGGAACTAAGGCAGTTGAATACTAATTTAGTATCTGTTACATAAAACGTTAAAACTTTCTTAATTATTGATTGTAAATTTCCTCCATTTAAAACTGATGAAAATACTGTGTTTTACATGGGTTGATGTAAGAGAGCTATAGTGTTACAGATATTTTATAATATGGGTACCAATAATGGTGTTTAATTCTACTTTAGAGGGGATGTATGCAGTTTTTCCCTAACTACTTTATAGATAAGCCGTATAGGGTGTTTTTAGAAATAGTTATTTTCAAGATTGATGCTTGAATCAGCAGATCATCTGCTTTTTTAGCTGGCTCAGTTTGTCCATAATGACAAGTATATAATGATCACATTTGTTTTGTTCTTTTTTTTTTTTTTGAGTTGGAGTCTCACTCTGTCACCCAGGCTGGAGTGCAGTGGCACGCTCACAGCCAACACAACCTTTACCTACTGGACTCAGGTGATCCTGCTGCCTCAGCCTTCCAAGTAGCCGGAACTATAGGCACATGCCACCATGCCTAGCTAATATTTTGATTTATTGTAAAGATGAGGTCTTGCCAAGTTGCCCAGGCTGGGCTCGAACCCCTGGACTCAGGGATCCTCTTACTTCAGCCTCCCAAAGTGCTGGGATTACAGGCTTGAGCCACTGCGCCCTGCCCATTGTTTTGTTCCTATTGATATTGAAATAAAAAGAAGCACACAATTATTTTATTCAATTTGTTATATTTCCTTTTGTACTCCAGATAAGTGTCAAGGGGTCTTTTTGGTATCGATTTTATAGAAGCTTATTATTTTATTGCAGTTTGTTTTTTATTTTTATCTTGTACCAGCTTTTTTATATTCCTGCTTTAGATAATTTTTTAAAATATGGCATAAAATTACAGTAAAAAGCTAAGTCTCCTTTTTACTGTAATCTTTGAAGAAAGATGGTACCTTTCTCCCTCTTAGAGTAAGTTTGCTGTGTGAGATATAGATGCTTTAATTCCAAAGTCAACTAGATATTAATGCTCTCCATGTTCTTTATCAAGGAGAGAAATACCTTGTCAAGCTAAAAGGGAAAAATTGAAGGATAAATTATATAGTAAGTGAAGTCTTAAGTGATTGTGTATGTATGTGCATTTTATGTTATTAAATAATACATAAGGAATAAAGTGAAAAAACTTTTAAAGTATCACTCATTAAAGTTTTACATATGTATATGCCTGTTTAACCATTACCCATATCAAGATACAGAACTTTTCTAGCAACCTAATTGCCCCATATGTCTCTCAGTTGATCTGTCTCCTCACAAAAGGGAAACTGCTATTCTGATTTCTATCACTGCTATTTAGTTTTGCCTATTTTTGAATTTCATATAAATGGAGTATTCTTTTGTATCTGCTTACTTTCACTCAACAGCATGTCTCTGAGATTAATTTAGTTGTTTGATATGGCCATCATTTTATTTTCATTTCATTTTGTGAATATACTATGATATTTATCTGTTTTACTGTTAATGGACATTTGGGTTGTTCCCAGATTTTTGACTATTATGAATAATTCTGCTCTGACCATTCTTGGACATGTCTTTTGGTGGAATGTAGGGTATATGTATGTTTACTTTAGTAGATTCTGCAATTTTCCAAAATGTACCAATTTCCACTTGTGTTATCAGTGTATAAGCATTCCAAGTGCTGGCATTACTAGATTATTGTGTTTGTTTTCCCCATTTTGCTAGCTATGTAGATGATAATATGTTGTGGTTTTAACCTGTGTTTACTTGATGCTTAGTGATGTTAATCAACTTTTCATATGCTTATTGAGCTTTTGGCTATCCTCTGCTTGAAATGCTTTGCATAATTTTTAATGGACTATTCATTTTTGTCCTGCTGAATTTTGGAATTTATTATATTTCCTAGATAGGAGCACATTTTTGGATATTTATATTGCACATATTTTCTTACATCTGGTTTGACTTATCATTCTCTTAATGTTATTTTTTGATGAATAGTTCTTAATTCTAATGAAACCTAATTTATCATTTTTAAATGGTTAATGCATTATTGGGGTATTCTATTTATCCGTCTGGGGATGGAGAGACACCCTTATCAACAAGGGTGCCTGAACGATGCATATTTGTAAACCTAACCCTTAACTGTACCCAACGATTTTAAAATAAAAAATATGTTTAAAATGAAAAAAATAATAATAATAAATAAATAAATAAAAAGGAACAGAATTCCCACATAGGGTTCAGATTCAGTAACCACGTATGCTTCCTTGCATTTTCCCTTCAGGTGACGGGCAGTCGCTGCCCGTCCTCAGGCAGGATCAGTTCATCGCTGCCACAAGCCCCAACTACAGCCATGGCAGATCCAGGTGCAGCTGGGAAGAGATTCCTTGAGGAGAGTGTGGCACAGACACTGCTGAGACTAGGAGTGTAGACCAAGGCACCTGCAGGACTGGGTGTGAATTCCGACTCCTCCACCTTCGCTGGAGGGAACTTGGTCTCATCTCTGCAAGCCTAGGTTTCCTCATTTATAAAATGGGGATAAGAAACTTAACTTTTAGCCAGGCTCGGTGGCTCAGCCTGTAATCCCGCGCCTTGGGAAGCTGAAGTGAGTGGATTGCCTGAGCCCGCGGGTTCGAGACCCGCCTGGGCAACTTGGTGAGAACTCATCTCTACAATAAATCAAAAAAATGAGCCGGGCGTGGTAGCAAGTACCTGTAGTTCCAGCTATTTGGAAGGCTGAGGTGGAAGGATCACCGGAGCCCAGCAGGTCGAGGCTGCGGTGGCCGGGAGCGGCCACTGCACTCCAGTCTGGGTGACAGAGTGAGACTCCAACTCAAAAAAAAAAAAAAAAAAAGAAACTTATCTTTTGTGGAGAGCTGTGACTCATTTCTGTAATTCCAGCATTTTGGGAGGCCAAGGTGGGAGCACTGCTTGAGCCCAGGAGTTTGAGATAAGCCTGGGCAACATAGTGAGATCTCCCCTCTACAAAAAATAAAAAAAATTAGCCAGGCATGGTGGCACAGGATTGTAGTCCGAGCTACTTGGGAGGCTGAGGCAAGAGGATCACTTGTCCCAGGCGTTTGAAGCTGCCATGAACCATAATCGTGCCATTGCATTCTAATCTGGCGAACATAGTGAGACTCTGCCCAGGAGTTCGAGACCAGCCTGGGCAAATTAGCCTGCTAATATTTTGATTTTAAATAAAATCAGCCAGGCATGGTGCGTGCCTGCAGTTCCAGTTACTTGGAAGGCTAAGGTGGAAGGATCACCTGAAACCAGCAGGTTGAGGCTGTGGTGGCCGTGAGCATGCCACTGCACTTCAGCCTGGGTGACAGAGTGAGACTCCAAATTTAACAAAAAAATTAATGATGAAGGTGAAAGCTGGCAGTTTTATGCACAAAAGAAATTTAGGATTCTTTTTTTTTTTGAGTTGGGCCAGTGGATAACACCTGTAATCCAAGCACTTTAGGAGGCCAAGGTAGGAGGATTTCTTGAGACCAGGAGTTCAAGACCAGGCTGGGCAAAATAGCAAGACCCCGTCTCGACAAAAATCTTTTTTTTTTTTTGAGTCGGAGTCTCACTCCTTCGCCCAGGTTGGAGTGCAGTGGCACACTCACAGCCACCAAAACCTTGACCTGCTGAGCTCAGGCAATCCTTCCGCCTCAGACTTCCAAGTAGCTGGGGCTACAGTCCCGCGCTACCATGCCTGGCTAAGGCTTTTGATTTATTGTAGAGATGAGGTCTTGCCAAATTGCCCAGGCTGGTCTCGAACCGGTGGGCTGAGGCAATCCTCTCACCTCAGCCTCCCAAAATGTTGGGATTATAGGCGTGAGCCACTGTGCCCGGCCCCATCATTAATTATTATAGCTTTTATTTTTTTGAGTTGGAGTCTCATTCTGTCGCCCAGACTGGAGTGCAGTGGCACGCTCCCGGTCACCACAGCCTCGACCTGCTGGGCTCCAGTGATCCTTCCGCCTCAGCCTTCCAAGTAGCCGGAATTACAGGCACGCGCTACCACGCCCGGCTAATTTTTGATTTATTGTGGAGATGAGGTCTCACCAAGTTTAGCAAGGCAATGGCCGTAAATTGCATTTTTTTTTTTTTTTTTGAGTTGGAGTCTCACTCCGTCCTCCAGGCTGGAGTGCAGTAGCACGCTCACGGCCATCCTAGCATCAACCTGCTGGGCTCCAGCGATCCTTCCACCTCAGCCTTCCAAGTAGCCGGAACTACAGGTGCACTACCATGCCCTGCTAATTTTCCGATTTTTTGTAGAGATGAGGTCTTACCATATTGCCCAGGCTGGTCTCGAACCCTTAGGCTCAGGCAATCCTCTCCCCTCGGCCTCCCAAAGTGCTGGAATTATAGGCTTGAGCTACTGCACCGGGCACGAAATTTGCATTTTTAACAAGCTTCCTGATGATACCCTGGCTGCTGATCTGCTGATCACTCCCTGAGCAGCACTGCTCACAGCCAGTCCAGTGGGGAGGAGCACTCTGATCATGGAGGGGTAAAGCTATGAGCACAGGGGGGTATCCTCTTTGGAGGAGATGCCCCACCTCACCCTCTGAGATGGCTTCAGAGTGAGAACTACATCACCCTCAGCCCCACCGTAGTTCTCTCTTCTCCACGATCTATGCCTGCAGTTCTGTCTGCTCCTTACATAATTTTCTCCAGGTCCTGTGGCTCCAGAAGCAACTTAAAGCATTATATCAACAAGACCCTGGGACAGGTCCATGGCCAGGTGACCCTCTAAGCACTACCTGAGGTTCGGAAGAGATAGGCCCTTGGTTGGCTTCGTTTCTTTGTGCTGATGTCTGGAACTAGCCAATGGGGAGCACTCCTAAGAATACCTGAGTCCACCTATGCTTGACGAAGAAAGCAATAGACAGAACTTCCCTCAGATGACTTCCCAGCAAGGAGCTCTCTGCCTGCATCACCTCACATAATTCACAACATCAGAGATCTGAATTCTGAAGCAAAATCATCAGTATTAGAGATGGAACTAGCCTAATATCTCATTTGGAGCCCATCCCTGAGGATCAGACTAAGAAAAGCAATTACAGTACAAGAACTGAGTCTTTTCACACACCCATGTGTGTGATTTAGAGATTTAGAGATTGCATTTTTTTTTTTTTTTTTGAGTTGGAGTCTCACTCCGTCCTCCAGGCTGGAGTGCAGTAGCACGCTCACGGCCATCCTAGCATCAACCTGCTGGTTTAGAGATTTCAAACAGCTTTGAAGGGCTTTTCATCTTTCAAACTGCTACCTCCTCCAAATCACAGTGTGTGCAGCTGTTTAAAGCTGTGAAAGGAAGCTAGTAAATTCAGATGAGAAATCCCATGTTCAGACCTTGGACACTTAGTCAAAGCTACTAACGATGTCTCATGCCAAGAATATATGAAGGACTTTTCCCTTGATGAAAGAAGTTAAATATTTCCCTAACTCTTTTAATCCCGAGTGGTCTTAATTTTTTCCTGACATGTTGTTAGAGGGTATAGTATGTTGAGGAAGGTAAAAATTTCCACAGCAACAAAACTGATTGAAAGACACCATGCATGCATCATGAGAGAAATGGTGCATGTGTTCAGAATTCATTTCAAGTTAATTCAGTGCTATGAAACACTGATTGAGCAACCCTCTGGGTCCTACAATGTGCCAGTAGGGTAGAGAGCATCAAAACAAAAATGGAATGATCCCAGATGACAGTAACAACCCCTCACATCTTTTTAATGACTTACACCAAAAATTAATTTTAAAAATAGTTTTACGTCCTTTATCTCATTTTATTTTCGTAATAACCGTACAGAGTAGGCACAGCAGAAATTAATATCATTGTTCTACAGATAAACTGATATTCGGCTGTTAAATTATGTGCCCTCACCCTTCATTATTTAGATTTTATTACCAGCTTGTATTATTGAGTGTGATAACTATTATATTGGAGTCAGGTTTCAAGGGAAACCCCTCTGTCTGAAATCCCTAGGATTTAAGAAGCTCCACAATATTAAATATTACCTAAAATATGGCATAATTTAGTGCTCTATGTTGGTTATTCTCCATTTGTTCCCTCCTCTTCTCTCCTATGTATATTTCTGCCCATTTTTTTTCTCCTGCTCTGTGCACTGAGAGGCCCACCTCTAGAAGTACATCACCTTGTCACCTTGTCAGGTGAGTTTGGCCAATGAAAGGAGCAAGCAGCAGATCAAAGGCAGTAACCTCAGAGAAGAAGGGTTATTTCTTTCCTGCTCCCTTATTTGTCCTTCCTAGACCACAGTACCTGCTGGGAGGCCTCTCCTCCATAACTTCAGCTCTCACTGGAAACTAGTAATACTATCTCCTCCCCTTTCCCCTTAGGGGTGTTAATAGCTTCCTACTCTTGCTTACCTCTCGATGCCTTACCACTCCTGTCGGTTCCCTTGGCCCAGCCCACCTCTGCAAGTAATGCCTTCATTAAAATCTCTTGAACCACCTCAGCTAAATTCTGTTTCCTGCTGTGACCCTGAACCATACACACCTCTCTCCTACATCACCCTACTGTAAAAACGAATTTAACGCCCAGAGGAACACAGTGAGCCTAAAACACCAATGCATAGATTTTTCTCCTTTTAATAATTAATGTTTGTTTATCCAGTGCTTATCTACTACAATCCTACCATGGGCCTTTGTTTAGCCCTGGTCTGAACATTTGTGAGAGTCTCCCATCTCTAAAGCCCCCCACCTCCAGTCAGTTCTGTCCATAGTCTGCTATTGGACTAAATTTCTTGGTGCACATTTTTGACCATATCATTTCTGCAATAGCTCCCAAGCACCTACAGAATAAAGTTCAAATACCTAGCCCAGCCACAGGGCTCTCACCCAAGTGTCCAGCCTTATCTACACCTCCTTTGTATGCTTCTGTGCTCTCAATTCTCCAGTCCCTTGACAAAATGTATAATCTTCATTTTTGTCTACATTGTTTCCTTAGCCTAGAGGGGCCTTAACTATGAAACTCTTCACAGACTTCCAGGTTCAGCTCAAATGCTGCCTCCTGCCTGAAGATTTTCTACTTCTGTACAGAAATAACTGCTTTCCCTTCTAAACTCTCTGGAGTCTTTTTGCAGCTCTTTCTGATGGCACTTGGCATGTTGAAGCTCTCAGTCCATACAATTATCTTTGTCCATCCTATTCCACACCCCGTTCTAAGTACCTTTCCCAACCAGAGGCTGTCTGGTTCATGACAGTACCCCAACAATGAGCATAGTACATAGCACCAAGTAGGTCTCAGCGCATATGCATTGGATGAATGAACGCATGAATACATCCCATCTAGCAACCCCTCAGCACCTAACACAGTGTCTGCCATGTGGTTAGGCTTTAAAGTATTTGAATGATCTACTGAACAGCAGGATAATATATTCTAAATATCATGTGAAATCTGCATATTTGCCTATTTTGTATAATTATCCCCTAATATGTGTATATACTATTTTATCATATGTCATTTTTTAAAGATCCTTTTATGGAGAAAGTATTATCACATCTTTAAACACCTTTTTGTTTGGTTGTTTGTTTTGGTTTTTTGAGTTGGAGTCTCACTCTGTCACCCAGTCTGGAGTGCAGTGGCATGATCATAGCTCACCATAGCCTTGACCACCTGGGCTTAAGTGATCTTTTTGCCTCAGCCTCCTGAGTAGCTGGTATTACAGGCATAAGCCACCATGCCCGACTAGTATTTTGATTTTTTGTAGAGACGAGGTCTCACTATGTTGCCCAGGCTGGGTTCAAACTCTTGGGCTCAAGTGACTCTCCTGCCTCAGCTTCCCAAAATACTGGGATTACAGACATGAGCCACAGTGCCCGGTCCATATGCATTTTTTTTTTTTTAACTAAATGTGTTAAAGCTGAAAGAGGGCCTCAATGAGGTCAATGAGGTTTCTGAAGGGCAACTGAATGCGTGCAGCTTTGAAATATCCTACTTCTTTCTCATTTCCTATCAGTCAGTCCCATCCTCTCCTTGTATCCAATTTTATTTAATGAGGCTACTGCAATGTATTTATTTTGGGGTGATTGAATTTAGAAAGACATTCATCTAACACGAAATTGCTGCCACAAGCTGAATGGCTGAATCATAACAGGGATGATGACATTAATCTGAGGACAGCTGTTTCTTATTATTTCTGACACACATGCACACGCGCGCACACACACACACACACACACAAACACACACACACACACACACACAGTCCAGGCTGGAGTTTCTGCCTCAGTTGCAAGATGGGACTAATAAGATCTGAAGCAGAAATGCTTCTGGACAGGTAGCAGTAGACAGGGGAAAGAAAAAATGCCCTGTGAGGGACTAAAACTTTGATTTTCTTAGAATTTTGTCTATCTAATGTGAAAGTGTTGCTTCTGCTTCTGATCTGTTGGGATACTCAAGAAATTCCAATTATAATGAGATAATCTGATAAGGACAGGAGAAGCATCTGTGTTTAACCTTTTAAGAAGTTCACATGTCTATTGTCACTATCTGCAGCTATTAAAGAGCAATGATCACAATGCTGGCTTACATTTGTATGGTACTTTAGAGTTTACAACGTGCCTTCACATTCACCATCTCAGGCAAATTAAGCAGCCACCCGCCCATGGGCCCAGAGCTCAGGGCATACCCAGTACGTCTCCCGGAGCTAGGGAAATCTCCTTTGACATGTGTCCACTTCAGATGCCCAAAATCCACCATGATGGTGTTACTTATCTGAACTCAGGCACTTTTACTGTTAAAGCAAAAATGTCCCTAGAAACAAACATATAGCCAACTCGGCAACTCATTTGCACCCGAGTATGAATGCATTATCAGCGCCTTCTCAGCAGAACAGCTGAGAAACAATACAGCTGAGGTTTTAAGCAGTTGTCTCAAACTGACTTCCTCTTATGTGGTACTACTGTGAGTTCCTCAGAGACCTGCTCCCCTCCCCCAGCCTGGTGGTCACTCGTTTGAGGCTCCTTTAACCTGAGCAAAAACACTTTGTTCACTCAGAAGGTGCTTCCTCCCCAGGTGCTAGTAATCCTGGCAGCCCTCATCTTGCTTCTCCTTCGCTGGGGCCTATTCACTCCCTATTAAACAGATCTAAGGTGCTTCCCACACTGGCTGTCCCCTGGAGGGACCCACATCTGCTCCTTGGAGCATTCTTTGCCTGAACAAATTCTGGGAGTGTTGACCAATCCCGAAGCAGTAGCAACTCTCCTTTGCTCTACGGCCAAAGCATTAGTCTGCTTTTCCTGTAAATTTCCAGGGCAGAAGTCAGACCCGGTCCCCTGGGTCCCCAACTGCAGGAGACACAGCTCGAGTTCTGAGAGGTCTTGGTGAGGTGAGATGAGGTGAGGTGGGCACCCACACAGCTTTTACCCCCTGGGCCCGGAGTGGCACTTAGCACACTAGCTGCTCCTTCCAAGGAAATTCACTTCAAAAGTCTCCAATCATTCTATCTTTTGACCCTTGATGAGGGTGACCGTGCAAGGGTCATGTAACTAATTACTGCTAAATCACGTTCCTCTGGGTGGTCTGTCCTACTACTTTGGGCATCTAATAGCTATTATGTCTTGATTCTCTGTGGAAACTTCCAGACTGACACTCTGTTACAATTCAATCACTTATTCAGTGAATAATTAATGAAAGTCTACCCTAGCATAGGCCTTTTCTGTTCCCTACCTCCTTTAACCTCTTCATTTATTCTCTTCTTTATTTTCCTGATATGAAATATTATGATAAAGAATCCATCGTTCCCTCTGTTTCTGTCTTGTTCCCTCCCCACAAATTTCTGGCAATCATTTTGGATCCATGTAAGAAAATGTTTTTGTTTTGAGTCAGAATTTCACTCTGTGGCATGATCAAAATTGACCACAGCCTTGACTTCCTGAACTCAGGTGATCCTCCACCTCAGCCTCCAAAGTAGCTAGGACTACAGGTGTGTGCCACCACGCCCAGCTGATTTTTTAATTTTTATTTTTGTAGAGATGAGGTCTCGTTATGTTGCCTAGACTGGGCTCAAGTAACCCTCCTGCCTTGGCCTCCCAAAATGCTGGGATTACAGGTATGAGGCACTGTGCCCGGCCTGTTTTCATTTTCTATACCAAAACAGATAACAAGCAAACTGAAAAAAATAAAATTAAATGTAAAACTACAATATATAATGAAAATATTGGATGTCAAAATCGTCTTACAAGCATAGTATTCCTTAAACATGAAGCATGGAATGCTGTCTTTTGGGAACTGGGTTCTTCAAAGTGCTGTTGCAAATACTCACCACCAAAATATTATATACTTAAAGAAGGTGCCTTATTATGTGAGCCTAGTACACAAGACCTGGAATAGTAGGAAACAAGCTGGGGATTAACTAAGGCCAGGAAATATTTCATTATCGCTAAAAAAAAATAATAATAACATAACTGTGCCGTATCTTCTATGTAGCATATAAATCCTGGTATATGTAGAGGATAAAAACAGGAGTGAAAGGAATACCAAGTGCTGTTAAGTCTGCTCCACCAGACAAGTGGAACATCTAACAGGATTTCTGAAATATCATATAACAGCTGTCTATTTTCCTAAGCCTTGAATACTCATGCCAAATAGTTTTTTTAAATAATCATGATGATCAATAGCTACCATTTACTTAGGACTTTCTCTATGTCCAATGCTGGACTAAGTTGTTTTTTTAAAAATATATATAATTTTTTCACTTTAGATTTGGTTGTTGGTTTTTTTTTTTTTTTTTTTGAGTCAGAGTCTCACACTGTTGCCTAGGATAATGTGTAGAGTGCAGTGGCATGCTCACAGCCACCGCAACCTCAACCTGCTGGGCTCAGGTGATGCTTTCGCCTCAGCCTTCCAAGTAGGTGGAATCACAAGCATATGCCACCACATCTGGCTAAATTTTTTTTTTATTGTAGAGATGATGTCTCACCAAGTTGCCCAAGCCAATCGCAAACCCCTAGGCTCAGGCAATCCTCTTGCCTCTGACTCCTAAAGTGTTGGAATTACAGGCATGAGCCACCATGCCCAGCCCAGACTAAGTTATTTATGGCAGGGTTCCCCAACCCTCAGGTCACAGACCGGTCCTGGACCACACAGCAGGAGATGAGTAGCAAGTGAGCAAGCAAAACTTCATCTGTGTTTACAGCCATTCCCCATGGCTTGCATTGCCGCCTGAGCTTCACCTCCTGTCAGAGCAGCACGGCATTCAATTTTCATAGAAGCGCGAACCCTGCTGTGAATTTCACATGCAAGGGATCTAGGTTGTGCTCTTTTTATGAGAATCTAATGCCTGATGATCTGAAGTGGAGATGAGATGGTGATGCTAGTGCTGGGGAGCAGCTGCAAATACAGATTAACATTAGCGGGGAGATTTGACTGTACAGAGACTATGATAAATCAATTGCTTGTGAACTCATATCAAAACCCAATCAAATGAGTCACAATTGAGTTTATGTACTTCAGGTGTACAGCTGTATCTGGTGACAGGCTTTAAGTCAGATTCCAACACATTTAGTCTGTGTGTGGCCCACCCATTATTTTATTTACCGCACCTCTCTTTTTTAAAATGGTGAGTTGTGTAACTATTTCATTATCTATTACAATGTAATAATAATAGAAACAAAGTACACAATAAATGTTATGTGCTTGAATCATCCCCAAACCATTCCCCCCACCCCCAGTCCATGGAAAATTTGTCTTACACGAAACAAGTCATTGACGTCAAAAAGGTTGGACTGCTGATTTATGATACATGTTCTCTAGTTTTCTCAAAAGTCCTGTAAAGAATATACTATTCATTCCCATTTTAAAAGATGAGGAAAATAAATCTCATTGATTAAGGCACTTGCCTTAAGTTGTGTGCTTTATAAGTGGCAAAACTCATCACACTTGGTTCTCAGTAATGCCACATCACTCACTGCTCCTTCCACAATGCTATTATGCTCTGACCTGGAGGTAGATAAAAATGAGCGTTCCAGCAGGGTGCAGTGGCTCATGCCTGTAATCCGAGCACTTTGGGAGGCCTAGGTGAGAGGACTGCTTGAACCCAGAAGTTCAAGACCAGCCTAGGCAACATAGCGAGACTTTGTTTCTACAAAAAAAAATTTTTTTTTTTAATTAGCCAGGCATGGTGGCATGTGCCTGTAGCCCCAGCTACTTGGGAGGTGAGGTGAGAGGATCACCTGAGTCCAGGGATCCAAGGTTGCAGTGAGCTGTGATGCCACTACACTCTAGCCTGGGTGTCAGAGTGAGACCCCCTATTCAAAAAAAAAAAAAAGAGTGTTCTACTCCTAATTATGCCTATTCATGTAGAAGTGAGGGGAAAAAAGGAATTCTAGCCCCATCTGGAAGGCTTTGATTTTTGTGTTAAGAGCTACCTTTACTTAAGTGGCCATTTGCCTGGTCTTTGTGTTAGTGAAACCTTCAGCAATCACAATGACCCTCTGTTACAGAGTAAGACTGGAGTGCAGCTGCCAACTGCTCCTAATAATCTCCTATTGAGGAATGTATCACAGCACCAACTCTAGGATGAAGGGGAGGAAGGGAACAAATGGATCCAGGAATGCAGGGGTTTTTTTTGTTTGTTTGTTTTTTTGTCTGCTTACTTAGTGTCAGCACTCTACAAAAAGCAGTATGTAGCTAATAAGCACCTTCACTATATCAAGCCAATTTACCAAGACAAGTTATTGGCAGGGTCCTTACATATAACTAGACCTTTTTGGATTCAATTTCTTTGTAGCTTTTGCCTTCCTTCATCTCTACATGAATACATCTCCCTTTCTTCTCCCTTCTCTTCCCTTTTCCCACAAACACTCATTGAACATCTGCTACGTCCAAGCACTGGGCTAGGTACAAGGATATAACAGGAGTTAAAGCTTTGTCCCTGACCTCAAGACTCTTCTAGTTTGGTAGGTAGTGGGAAATAAGCATACAATTATAATACTGGATTATGAATACCACAGTGGTGGACAAGTCTAGGAGGGATACATCACAGAGGAGGAAGAGTCAGAGAAGGTTTACATCGAGAAAAAAATGAAAACTTCCCAAGTCTTTCCTGTTTGAAATAAGTCTCATCTCCACTCCGACCTGAATTCTATCCACTTTGGAGCTCTGTCATAGAACCCTGTGGCTTTTGGCTTGTATTAGTCACTTTGGGATGGGTTTTTCTCCTCCATTCCTTTCAGTATCACTCACTACAAATAGATACTGTGCCAGGCTGTGTTGCGTGAGAGGAAAATGACAGAGCCAATCCCAGGGCCAGTTCCTCAGGGAACTCACAGGAGGAAAGCTATGAAAAACAAACAAGTACAACGGAGGATAACCTGGACACATGGCGTCCCATTAGAGGAGGCAAACATCGTGTTGTGCTTTATGGAAGGAGCAGCATTTCAGATGAGCTTTGAAAGGAGAGCAAGATTTCTCTAGGCAGAGACTGGAAGAGAAGACATGCTAAGCTTTATAACAGAATCAAAGAAGGCAAGAAGATGGGGAAGAAATGACATGGTGCGTTTGAATAAACTGCAGGAAACCAATAAGGTTGGCATATAGGGCACATGGGGGAGGAGGGGGTGTTAACTGGAGAAAAATCTGGAAAGGTGAATTTGGACCAATATGCAGAGGCTTTAAATATTGGTAAGATATTTGCACTTAACATGTAGGCTGTGGGAAGCATTTTTGAGTGGGAAAGCTATGTGACCAAAGTTGTTTTATGTGGCTTGTGGCTGAGGAAAGAGACAGGGAGACCAGTGGAGGGGAAGAGGGAGCTGGTGATTGCAGTAGTCAGGTAAGTGAGACTGTAGGCACTCATGAGAAAAGTAGCAGTAAAGATGGAGACCTGCCACTTTTGAGTCAGGGGCTGAGTGTCACCTATTTATGTGTTCCCCGTAATATCCAGTATTATTCCCTGCCCTGAGTAAGCTCCACACACATTTGTGAAATTGAACTGTGTTAAAGATTTTATTTGAAAATATGAATTTATGTATTGCAGGTATCTTGCCCTTTTGTTTTTATCCTGTCACCTAAGTCACCCAATTCCAAGTCACACTACGTCTTTGCCCAAGGCTGTCATTATCTGACAGTTATGTGTCACTTCAGAATGCAATGGCACCCCATTTGCAGTCCTTAATCACCTCATGCACCATTTTAATTGGTCAACAGTTGTCAGTGTGGACAGACCTGGTTTCCTTTCTGGGGTCAGCTGGGGCTGCCCCACCTTTTTCTGCAGACTCAGTCATCTGAACCTCACTGGTTGAGAAGACTCAGGGAGCCTGCTGAGCTCCAAAGCAGGCAAAGAATAGCCTCTCATTGGGAGTGCTAAGAGACCAAAAGGCTGCTGGGACCCACAAAAGGGCAACTGTCCAATGAACTCACAGTCACTTTAGGCAGGCATTTCTAGGAAAGGGGAAGGAAAGTACAACAGTGATACACTGTAGAGACCACCCACTGTGTGACCTGAGGATTCCAGATGAGGTCTGATATTTACATCAGTAGGAATCTTTTCAAATGGTTAAGACAATCCATTTAGAAAGTAACCCACCTCAGGAGATGGCTTAGAATTATGGAATTAGAGGGGCTTCAGTGTCTCCTGAATCTAATCAAATGGTCAGATTGGATTGAGGTCCTGACCTCAGTTTAATCAGAAGGTCACAATGGCTAATTTTACCAAGCATTTGCTATGTGCCAGATACTTTTCTAAGCACTATGTCTATATTATTTAATCCTTATAATAACCCTATAAAATGAGTACTCCCATATCTCCATTTTACAAAGGAGGAAACAGGCACAGAAAGAGTAAGATTTACCCCAAGTCACACAGCGGGCAAATGGCGGAGCTGGAATTTGAACCCAGGCAGTCTGGCTCTAGCATACACTGAACACAACACTCCCTTGCTTTTCTGAGGTCAGGATGTCTCTTGTTCTCATCAGACTCTGATCAACAGGTCTGGAAGACAAAAGAGACCTGAATTGTAACATCTCATTCTAGATATAAAGGTATATCAGCACGGCAAAAATGACAAAAACTTGAATTTTGCATGCAAGTAGACCTGCCTTAGAAATCCATTTCCAGCATATATTAGTGGCCTTGGGCAAGTTACTTAGCCTCCAGGGGTTACAGTTTCTCGGATGTATGATAGAGGTAATACATTCTTTAAGCTTGTGATGAGCAAAATCACATATGTAGCCCTGATCCTGGCACGGTGTGGGTGTGCTGCAATGGTCATTACCATGTTCTATGTGCAAGGGGAAAGCAAGCAAAGAGGAAGAATGGATCCTTGTATGCCCAGCAGTGTTCCAAGGAAAAGATCCCTGAGTCTGAGAGGGGTCATTCAGCCCTATGTTCCCTGCAGCTTAGTGGCAATATCCCTCAGGGACACCAGCCCCTCTTCTAACTCTGGACTTACTGTTGTGCCTTCCAGTCTGTGATCTGGTCTTTGTTCCTACTGCTCCTGCCAGCTCTGCTCTCAGGGACCTATTTAATCCTGTTGTTCTACCTCTAGAGATAGGGATGGGACTGGACACATCTACAGCATGAGTTTTCAAGTCCTATTTCTGATACTACAGTTTTCTAATCATGGCTTTCATGCCAAGCCTCAACATCTTGACCTTCAAGGGGATAAATTCAACAATGGTGTTATGTGGATTTCTTTTTAATGTAGGTGGAATTTAAAGAGAAAACTCTCTTTTTTTTTTCATGGTGAAGCCATGGGTGCAATAGAAAGTGGCCTGGAGTCTGAGCTCTGTCTCTGCCTCTTAATAACTGTGTGACCACAAGCAACTCGAACCCATGTCCTTTACCACAAGAGTTCTTAGGCTGATGGAATAAAATAATACATGTGATCATGTGTCTTGAATACAGAAAAACACATGAATGGAATGGAAAGGATCATAATCACTGGAGGTTTTACCTAGTTTGTGAAATTCTAACAATGTTAAATAAGATTGTTCTAAGCCATCTGGGACTAGGGGTGCCCTAGAATCTTGAGGCTGTAAAGTGTTGTCTGTACTAGGGGCAACAGTGAGTGATCCTAAAAGAAGTAGAAATGAGATGTTCTCTGAGAGTTAAAGTAGGACATCAACACATAATGGATTAGAGCAGAGATTTGCTAAGTCACCTTAAAGAAACAGAATGACTCTTGATGAATTCTAATTAAAAGTATTAATATAGCTACAGAAGAAAAGCTCAACCAGGAGGGAAGTTGATTAGCCATAAAGACACAAGAAAAGGAGATCAGACAAGCAAACCTTGGCAATGCTCACCTAATATCATCCAGGGCAGAGGGCCTCTGGTTGAGAAGAAGACCCAGGTGATTCTGTTGACAAGTTTTTTCCTATTACAGAGGTCTAGGCCAGATGCCTCCAAACATTCTTTTCATGTCTTTCCCTTGTTTCAATTCCAACTTACCAAGTAATCTAATTATAGGTTAGCTTCTCATGTAGATACACCTACAGGAAATAAGTACATTAGCCATCAGACCTGGACATCTTTTGGCAATTATATTTCTTAATGTGGGTTAATAAACTGGCACCTGATTATAATATGACTTTTCATGTGAGCTGATTACAGGGCTAGAATGCTCTAGTCATGGGACTTGAGCATTTGCTACCTTCAGTAAATTTAGTTTACCTTGTAAATTACTAAATTAATGTGATATACAGTAGCCTTGTAGGCGTAGACCTATCTTCAGCGCTGACAGATCAAACTTCTGAATCTAAGGGGTAAAGGTCCAGAACCTGGACCCTGCAAGATCACTGAGGTAATGCCTCACAGTGAAGGCCTTTTGGGAAATATTTCAGCTGGTTTTCTCCTGATGGTTTTCTCCTCATTTAGTCCTTGTCATTGTCCTGCTATTCTTTGTCACCCAGGTTGGAGTGCACTGACATGATCAGTTTACTGAAGCCTGGACCGTCTGGACTCAGGTGATAGTTCCACCTTAGTCTCCTGAGCGTCTGGAACTACAAGTGCACGCAACCACGCCCGGCTAGTTTTTTGTTTGTTTGGGTTTTTTTTTTTTTTTACTTTGTATTTATTTTTAGTAAAGACTAGGTCTTGCTATGTTTCCCAGGCTGGTCTCAAGCAAACCTCTTACCTCAACCTCCCAAAGTGCTGGGATTACAGGCGTGAACAACCATGCCTGGCACCCTGCTGTTTCTTTTGGAACACTACAGAAGGAACTGACCCTCCTACCCCATGCAATGCAGGGATTCCCTCTATGGCAAAGCCTGCCAACAGATGAATATGAATAAGTACACATTCTATGCTGCCTTTCTCACTGGGATCCCAGCCTGCCTTCCCCACGTTATTTCCCACTATTCTCCTACATGCAGTCTGAATTCAAACTTGATATCTTTGCTCATGCTGTCCATCTCTACCTGGAATAACCCTTTTTCTCACTACCCTCAAATACCACATGCCAAAGTCCATCTTTAATTCAAGACTCAAACCAGGTGTCTTCTCCTCCACAACCACTTCCATAATTGCCATTCCATTTCTGCAGTTCCGTCACTCATTTCCTGGTCACTTGCAGTTTCTATGGCTAGAATGCTGCCATAAGAGTGAGGTCTCCAAGAATCCCGGAAATAAAATTCCTCTCTCTGCTCAAAGCATTCTTCCCTTATAGAAAAAATCTTCCTG
This sequence comes from Tarsius wallacei, assembly GCA_963574415.1. Lineage (NCBI taxonomy): Eukaryota > Metazoa > Chordata > Mammalia > Primates > Tarsiidae > Tarsius > Tarsius wallacei. Next base: position 95,697 of record CAUYQG010244719.1, read on the forward strand.
GGAAATTAGATTCATTCAGTCTTTCATTTATTTATTCAGTCACTTTACAAATATTTACTGAGTGCCTCTATGTGCCAGGCAGTGAGTGCAATTGGATAATATTGATATGACTTCTGCCCTCATGCAGCCTCCAGTCTAGTGAAAAAGATGGACACTAAAGAAATGAACAATTAATAAATTATAGCTTCTGGCCGGTCTCAGTGGCTCAGCTTGTAAGCCCAGCCCTTTGGGAGGCTGAGGTGAGTGGATTGCCTGAGCCCGTGGGTTAGAGATCAGACTGGGCAAATTGGCGAGACCTCATTTCTACAATAAATCAAAAATTAGCCAGGCATGGTAGTGCGCGCCTATAGTTCTGGCTACTCAGAAGGCTGAGGCGGAAGGATCATCTGAGCCCAGCTGGTCGATGCTGGGGTAGCTGTGAGCGTACCACTGCACTCCAGCCTGGACAACAGAGTGAGACTCCAACTCAAAAATAAATAAAAAATAAATAATAGCTGTCAAGAGGCTGAGGCAGAAGGGTCACCTGAGCCCAGGAGGTTGAGGCTGCAGTGAACCATGATTGTGCCACTGCACTCCAGCCTGGGAGACAGAGAGACCCCCCAATTCAAATAGTAATAATAAATAAATAATAGCTGTAATAAGTGCCATGAAGCAGAACATAGTGAGAGTACAGAGAAGGCTTTCCAGGAAAGTCACATTTAAGTTAAAACTCAAAGATAAATAGGAGCCAAGAGAAGAGGAACCATTGCTTGAAAGAGTATGAATTGAATGATTTCAACCACCAGTGTCACTGAGCTATGATAACCTGATGTTTTCGGTCCCTGGTTAACGATCCTGTCTCCAGATAATGCTAGGGACAAATTTACAGATATTTTCCCCTGCCTCTCTGTTTTCTTTTCTCTTTTCTTTTTTTTTTTTGAGTTGGAGTCTCACTCTGTCACCCAGGCGGGAGTGCAGTGGCACACTCATGGCCACCCCAGTGCCGACCTGCTGGGCTTCAGTGATCTTTCTGCCTCAGCCTTACAAGTAGCCGGAACTACAGGTGCATACTACTATGCCCGGCTAATTTTTTATTTTATTTTATTATAGAGACGAGATCTCGCCAAGTTGCCCGGGCTGGTCTTGAACTTGCAGACTCAGGTAACCCACTCACCTCGGCCTCCCTAAGTGCTGGGATTACAGGCTGAGCCACCGAGCCTGACCTGCCTCTCTGTTTTCTAGTGCCAGGCAGACCACCTCCTGGACACTAATAGTCAGAGTATGCAATGATGTGTTATATTTAAGCTTTCTTTGTTATAATTACATCCCTATTAGCCAATTGATTTTATTTGTTTCATGTTAACTTTTCCTAATTTCATTCTCAAAGGGTAACTTTAACTTCATGCTTTTGGGATTCTTATTGTCAATCTCATCTACCACCTGTAAGATACAAAAATCTTTATTTTGTCAACTGCCATATCCCCAGTGCTATGATGCCCGTCACTTTGTAGGTGCTCAGTATATAGTCACTGAATGAACAGATGGATGGATTTTATCTTCTCTCTTACACCAGGAGTTTTTTAAGAGGACAGTACTTGCCTGGTTCACATTTGGGTTTCTCCAACATTTAGAACAATGCCCTGCCCATGAGAGGTGACCAACTGCTAAATTGTTTTAAATAAAAAGTCATCTAACCTTTGCTTAAACTTTTCTGTAACTGGAAAAAACTCCTTGCTTTTCCAGGCAGCTGGTACCAGTCGGACTGCTCTAGTTGTTCAAGTTCTTCCCATTCATGGGCCTTCCTGCTAGTCCTAGTTCTGCCCTCTGGACCCATAAAGATTCTCATCCTCAGCCCCATGGCAGCTCTTCTGATATTGAGGACAGTGACCAGGTTCCCTGTAGTCACCTACAAACAAGACATCTCTACTGTGTGAACTCAAGTCCTTTAAAATACTTGAAGTACTCCTAGCATACTTGAAAGAGGATACACCCCTGATAGGTTCGTGGGTGTTCTAAACTCCCACAGAGAGCCACTGGGCAAGCAAGTTCTCTCTCCAGGTCAGGAACCCAGACCGGAAACCGTGAAAACAATAATGAGTATTTACTTCACAATTAATTATGGTTTACTGGTCAATCCACATTACACCCCTGGGATATAGGTCAGGGTTTCTAGGCCTATAAATGGTCTAGGAAATGAGGCGGAGAACACGGGCTTAAGTGTATGTTGCATACACATCGGGGCTGAGTGGGAGAAGAGGACGGTAGAGCTGAGGTCTCAGTGACTCAGGAGCCCAAATCCAGGCTGCTCCACCTGGAGTCCCCATTAGCCTCTCCTAGGCTGAGAGACTCATTCTAGGTCCAATCTCATTATAGCCAGATCTGTGAAATGTTACAAATTCTAGGATGAGGGGTAAAGGAAAAAGAGCATACAGAAGCCAGACATTGAGGGCTTACAGTGTACCAAGCTCTGCATCAGGCTCTGGGCACTGAAATATGTCAAAAATGTTTCCAGCACAGCCTGTTACACATACCAGGCCCAAAGCTATGCAGACAGGTTTGAAATGATTTGAAATAAGGAGAGAGTTAGCTAAGAGGCTCAGATATCTTTTTTGCTACACATGGATTTTATTGTAGTGGGATTTACTCTCAATCGTCTTAGAATAAATACACTTGGGCAAAAAAGTCTACTAAATAAGTATACATATTTGATTTCATCAAGATCATTGTAAATGCACATGACATTTTCAGTGATTCTTTTTTGAAAAACAAAGAAGTCTTTCAAAATCATTTTATAATTTGAATAAATCCCTTTTTTATATTAGATCTTCAATGGTGAGGCTTCCTCCAAGCAATAAATCTTAACCTTTTGGAAGATTTTGAGTCCTTTGAGAATCTAGTGATGGCCACATGGGCTGTCCTCAAAAGAACACAAAGATTCACATATGCAAAAAAATTGTGCATACAGGGTTCATACAGGGCTTGTGAACTCAAGGTTAAGAAGTTCTAATATCTCATGTGCATTGTTGATGAGAATGCAAATTGGTACAAAGGGAAATTTGATAATATCCCAGTATCTCCTCCTCTAGGAAGTTATTTTACAATTATATTTTTACATGAATAAAATGATGTTTGCACAAAGATATTAACTACAGCATTATTTATTATAGAAAAAGATTGAAAAGAACATAAATATCCATCAATAGTGGACTGGTGAAATAAATTTTAGTATGCCTATATATAACACATATTTCTTTAAAAAAAAGAATAAGAAAGTTATTTGTGTACTGATATGACACAGTATCTAAGACATATGATATGATAAATGAAAAAAGTATAAGAGAGTAGGTATGGAAATAGTGCAGCCACTATGGAAAACCATAATGGCAGTTCCCCCCAAAAATTAAAAATAGAATTACTATATGATCCAGCAATTCCACTGTTGGGGTATACACCCAAAAGTAATGAAAGCAGTGCCTCAAATAAACATTTGTACACTCATGTTCATAGCAGCACTCCACACAATAACCAAAAGGTAGAAGCAACCCAGGTGTTCATCAACACATAAATGAATACACAAAATGTGATATGTACATATAGTGGAATATAATTCAGCTTTAAAAAGGAAGAAAATTCTGACTCACGCCACAGCACAGATGAACTTTGAGGACATTATACTAAGTGAAATAAGTCAGATACAAAAGGACAAATAATATACGATTCTACTTACATGAGGTACCCAGAATAGTCAAATTCATAGAAACAAAACATAAAATGGTAATTGCCAGAGGCTAAGGGAGGAGAGAATGGAGTTACTATTTAATGGACATAGGGTTTCAGTTTTGCAAGATGGAAAGAGTTCTGAAAATTGACTGCCTGACAGTGTGAATATACTTAACACTCATATATGTGTAAGGGAAATTTGACAATAGAATAATATATAGAGAGACATATTTATAGTCTATAAATGAATATATATATATAAAAAACCATGTAAACTTTGGAAGGATATACAAGAAACTGATAACATTAGTTGCTTCCAGGGAGGGGAACTAATGAAAAGGAATGGAAAGAAAACTTTTTTTAATAGTAAAATATATTATATATATGTAATGGTGTATAAAACATTCGTGCACAGTTTTAAGAACGATAATAAAATAACCACCCTATCCCCATCTCCTAGGCCAAGAAACAGAATACTGTCCTTTACTCAGAACTTCCCAGGTAGCCTTCCTTGATCACATTCTTGGAGGATGGCTTTCCAGAACATGTCCTTTCAAATATGAATTTTTTATAACAAGCTACCTAGTAAAAACGCAAACGTGAAAGCCTCTGCACTCTGTGTCATGAGTTGGTAACTGAAATGTGGTACAGGAAACATCACTGCACTAAAAATGTGAACCTCTCGAGACCCGCCTGGGCAACTTGGCGAGACCTCATCTCTACAATAAATCAAAAAAATTAACCGGGCGTGGTAGCGCGTGCCTGTAGTTCCAGCTACTTGGAAGACTGAGGCGGAAGGATCACCAGAGCCCAGCAGGTTGAGGCTGCGGTGGCCGGGAGCGGCCACTGCACTCCAGTCTGGGCGACAGAGTGAGACTCCAACTCAAAATAAAAATATAAAAATAAATAAATAAATAAATAAATAAATAAAAATGTGAACCTCACGGAACAGCCACAAGCTTGGGCTCTCAAATTGAAAGCAGATAGGCCTTGCACCATCCAGCACATGCCGTGCAGGCAATATTCATAAGTGGTTAAATCCCAGTTCCGGAATCAAAGTGTCTACGTTTACATTCCAGTTCTGCCATTTAAGATTTGTGTAAAGTCAAGCAAGTCCTGACTTGCCTCACTTTCCTCATTTATTCAGTTATTCAACAAGTTGAGTGTCAGGTGCTGAACACTGTTCTGGACAGTGAGGATGCTGCAGTAAAGAAAAGAGACAAAAATCTCTGCCCTCGTGGAGCTGACATTGTTTTGTGCGGAGACAGATAATAAATTACATAAGAAAAGTAAATAGTATGTTCAGGGGTGGTAAGTGCTGAGAGAAAACTAAAGCTGGGCAGAAACTTGAGAGACTGCTGGGGAGAGTTATAAAGTAAATGGAATGTCAAGGCAGGCCTTTTTGTGAAAGTGACTTTGAGATCAAGACCTGAAAGACAGGCAGATCCAGAACTTGTGGATTTTTGGGTGGCAGGAAAAGCATTCTGGGGAAAAAGACTCAGGACAGGAGTGGACTTGGCTTTCCTGAGGAAAAGCAAGGAGGCCAGAGCAGCTGAGGCTGGCGTGGGAGGCTGAGAGAAGTAGATTAGGTGGGAGAAGAAACTGGCCCCCATCGAGGCTTTGTTGCTGTTACAAGGGGTTGAGGCTTTGTCACTGTTATGAGGGCTTCGATTTTCACTCTGAGTCAGATGAGAAGCCACCGGAAGGTTTTGAACTTGCATTTTAACAAGAGCACTTCAGCTGCTGTGATGAGAACAGACTTGAAGGGGCAAGGGCAGAAAGAGGTGACCGCAATCATGCAAGTGAGAGAGGATGGTGGTTTGAAGCAGGGTAGTGGCAATAGAGGAGTGAAAAGTGGTTAGATTCTGGATAGTTTGAAGGTGCGGCAACAGGATTTGCTGACCAGAGTGGATGTGGGTTGTGAAGAGAAAGAGATGAATCAATGACTCTGAGCTTTTGGCCTCAGCACCTGAAGGCTGCAGTTGCTATTACCTGGGATGAGGAAGACTAGAGGAGAGTAAGTTTACTGGGCGCAGGGGAATATTAGCAGCCAAGTTTTGGGCATTTTAAACTTGCAATGCCTATTAAACATTCAAGCAGAGATGTTGTGTAGACAGATGTTTGGTCAGGAATTCAGGAGCAAGGTTAGACTGTAATAACATTCATCTGTAAATTTGGGATAATATAATAATACTTATTATTAGGAGGATTAAACAAGACAACCCATATAAAGGTCTCAGTGCAGCTAGGGCCTAGCAAACAATTGCCCACAATTCATTTTAGCTAATATTCTTATTAAAATGTAAATACTCTCAGTCAGTATTTCTATAATTACTATAAAGTTATGAGTGTGGTTGCTTTTAAGATCAATAAGTTGTTTCTGGTGTCAGTTCCCAGGAATGATTTGCAAAAGAAAACAAAGTCTTGCTGGGCACAGTGGCAAGTGCCTGTAGTCCCAGCTACTTGGGATGTTGAGAAGGGAGGATCACTTGAGCCAAGGAGTTTGAGTCCAGCTTGGGCAACATAGTGAGTCCCCTATCAAAAGAAAGAGATGGGGGGTGGGGGAGAGAGGGAGAAAGAGAGGGAGAAAAGAAGAAGGAGGAGTGGGGAGGAGGAAGAGGGAGAAAAAAAGAAGGAAGGAAGGGTCAAGGGAGAGGGAGAGAGGGAGGCGGAAGGGGAGGGAGAGAGAGTAAAAGAGAGGAAGGAAGGAAGGAAGAAAACAAGATAGCAATGCCTTTGGAATTGGTTTCTAGACCTCAGAGCTTAAAATTTTGAAGGGCATTACACACATTCTATAGTCACCATCGGTGAATGATGTCATGTTTCTGATAATCAGTATGTTACTCTGTCAACTCAGCATTTACTTCAAGTATTGGAGAGGGTTTGACACAGAGAAGAGGCAGTTTATCAGGAAAAACTGAATACCAGCAGGGACCCCATGGAGGAGTCATTCCCAGCCCATTCACGTGGCCTTTGCAACACAGTGTTTAAATGGAGTGAAGCATGAGAACTGACTAACCTGTCTCACTTTCAATAGCTATAGATGGTATCGCTAGCCACAAGTTTATCTGGCTTCTTTTAAAATTGATTCACAAAAGCTATGATCCATGTCTTCCTGAAATAGCAAGCTCTCAGAGGGACTTCTCTTGGAGAAGCACACCCTTGTATCACCTATTAATTTATTCAGTGATCTTTAGCTGTTTTGTGTTGGGAAAATGGAAATGAGAGCTAGTGTGGCTTCATTACACATTTCTAGATCTCTGAAGCAATGAGCTTCTAACATCAAAACCTAAACAATATGGTTTCTCATTATTTTTACACCTCTTTGAATTTTGACTATAAATCTCTGACCCTGTAATTCTCTTTAATATCTATATCAGACGTAATGCCCAATAATTGTCTATTAATAATCCTCCTAATCTCTATCTGTATCGAAAGGAAAGTGGTGCTGAAGTGGTTCAAACAGTCCAAAGATACTTCTATAACTAATAGATGACTAGGCCGGGCACAGAGGCTCACACCTATAATCCCAGCACTTTGGGAGGCCAAGGTGAGAGGATTGCCAGAGCCCATGGGTTTGAGACCAGCCTGGGCAACTTGGCGAGACCTCATCTCTACAATAAATCAAAAAATTAGCCAGGCGTGGTGGCGCACGCCTGTGGTTCCAGCTACTTGGAAGACTGAGGTGGAAGGATCGCCTGAGCCCAGTAGGTTGAGGTTGCGGTGGCCATGAGTGTGCCACTGCACTCCAGCCTGGGCAACAGAGTGAGACTCCAACTTAAAAAAATTGATTGACCAAAGTTGCATACAGTCATGATGAATTTAGCAATAGCAGCACGACCACACACACAGGTAGATAGATGTACCAGGGAGGGAAGTGAGAGCAAAGGAAGAGGATCACAGAGGAAAGGCTCTTTCCCTTAATCCTTGTTTTCTTCCATCTTTAAACAAGGTCACACAAACTGAACTAATTGCTGCTAATGAGGAGGTCATTGCTCAATTAAACTTTATGAAACACCAATTTCATTCCATCTCCCTGATTCTTTTGTTTCTAATGGTTTCTATGTTGACTGTTACTATGCTTCAAGCAATGGCTCCATGTGGAAAAATAACCCTTCCCCCAGGGGTTAGGAGAGGACACTTCAAGGGCTAAACCCTCAGGGTCCCATAGCCCAGCAGGACAAGGGCCCCAGCATCTATGCTTCCCGATAGGCACTCCTCTCCAGTCTCCCTGGCTGCGTGCAGAAGAGCTAAATGATGCAAGAACTGATCATTCAAAATGGAGCCAGTCAAGTTGGTCTGTGGCAAGAACTTAATGAATTTGCATCCTGTGTCTATTTTTCTATTTTCAAGTTTGTTTGTTTTCTATTGACTTTTAAGTAAATTTTAGTTTTATGTTTCCAGTCAAACTAAGAGGGAAGAAGGAAGAGTTTGTTTTTGTTTTTGTTTCTTTTTCTATTTAAGCATGGCGGTGGCAGAAGAAAAGGCTATTTAGCAAGAGGTGCTTATACTTCAATATCTCTTTGGCTTTAAAATTTAGAACTCAGGCTGGACACAGTGACTCACACCTCACAGCACTTTAGAAGGCCAAAATGGGAGGGTTGTTTGAGCTTGGCATTTGAGACCAGACTGGGCAACATGGAGAGCCCTTATCTCTATAAAAAAAAAATCAAAAAAATTAGCTGGGTATGGTGGCACGTGCCCGTAGTCCCAACTACTTAGGAGGTTGAGGCAGAAGGATCACCTAAGCCCAGAAGGTCGCGGCTGTGGTGGCCATGAGTGTGCCGTTGCACTCTATCCTGGGCAACAGAGTGAGACTCTGACTCAAAACAACAACAACAATAACATAATTTAGAACTCAGGCCCACAGAAAAATGTGGCGTTTTTTGTTTTTGTTTTTGACCATCAAGTTTATTGTCCAAACCAGAATACTTTTGAAAGTGAAACTAGGCAATATAAATAATGCCACCAGCCTGGTGCAGTGGCTCAGGCCTATAATCCCAGCACTTTGGGAGACTGAGGCAGTTGAATCGTTTGAGCCCAAGAGTTGGAGATCAACCTGGGCAACATGGCAAGACCTCGTCTACACAAAAAACACAAAAATTAGCCAAGTGTGGTGCACACCTGTAGTACCAGCAACTTGGGAGGCTGAGGCAGAAAGAGTACTTAAGCCCAGAAGGTCGAGACTGCATGAACTGGGATGACTCCACTGCTGTCTCCATTCTGAGTGACAGAGTGATACCCTATCTAAATAAATAAATAAATAAGCCACCAGTACAACAAGCTTAAACAGAACCATCCAGGCAAGTCAGATACATTTTCATTCCTAAATAAGTCCTCAGACCATCAAAATGTTTTCATCACTTAAGAGACTTGACCAAAAAGAAGGTTCTATGGCTAACCCAGAGAATGCCTACCCTCTGCCACTGGAATAAATAGGTCCTAGCATTTTATGAACAAAAGAGCAGGTTTCTGTCCTTCCTCCTTTTATCCAACAATCACTCCAGACATTTTAATTGGAACCCTTTTGCAGATTCTGTCTACCCAGCCTTACCACAACCTTAGCCCTACATCCTTGCCCCAGGGGGCTAAAGGTTATACAATCCATCTCCTGAATTCAGTTATTGGGCAGTGATCTGAACATTTAGAATTCCACCAGGAGTGACGATAGGATTTAGAGTGAGTCTTGTCTACCCCTACAAACCAGGCCAGAGGTCCTAAGGCAATGTCCAGAGTCCTATCAGATAGACAGCTCTTTTCACTACTAGCATGGGCTCCTCTAGGGCACAGATTATACACAATTTCATTCTATATTCCAAGTGGCCAGGGCCCAACACGGGGGCTGGTGTAGAGTGAGTTCTCAGTACATGCTATGGAATGACCAGGCAGCTTTCTTGCCTCTGTCAGCTCCAGGTTCCAGAGTGTCCTTGGTTTTCTTCCCCCTTTCATTGCCCATGCTCCCCTGTCAGCTGGTTGGACTGGGCTTCTGTTGCCAGCACAAGGGACTGCTTCTCCCAAGTACTGTGCTGAGCCAAATAGAGCCTCCCACCGACTCCGAGTACCAGGTTTCGGCATAGGTTGAGTCTGCCAGGATCATTCAACAAAATCCATTGCCTTCTCAGCCTCAGCTTGGGTGCTGGAGACACAGAAAGAGGGTCATATACAACCTTGGAAGGTTGTATATGCACCAAAGCATGGTGGTGAATGGCCAAAACTCTACTGCTAAACCACCTGGGTTTATATACTAGCTCTACAACTTAACACCTGATTATCCTTGGGGGAGTATGTGTTTGTTTGTTTGCTTATTTGTTTGTTTGTTGAGTCAGGGTCTCACTCTGTTGCCTCGTCTAGAGTACAGTGGCACGATCATGGCTCACTGTAGCCTTGAACTTCTGGGCTCAAGTGATCCTTCTGCCTTGGCCTCCCAAGTAGCTGGGACTACAGACAGAGGCCACCACACCTGGGTAATTTTTTTTTTTTTTTTTTGTAGAGATGAGATCTCACCATGTTGCCCATGCTGGCCCCAAATTCCTGGGCTCAAGCAATCCTCTCACCTCAGCCTCCCAGAGTGCTAGGATTACAGGTGGATGTAAGCCACCACACCTGGCCTTTAAGTAAGTATTTAACGTCTCTATACATGAGTTTTGTTTGCAAAATAAGAATAATACAGTCTGGCTCAGAGGGTTGATATTAGAATTACTGATAATTTTGGCACCAAGTAAATGCTCAGTAAGGTAACTATTACTGTTTTGTGTTTTAGCTCCTCTTCCTGAGGGCCTAATGCTTGGCCATGCCCTTCACTCTCTCTGGTTCTAGCTGGTTCCCTAATTTCTCAGGAGGGTCTTTTCTTTGCTCCTGGCCCACCTCAAGAGGGACACATATCCCCATACTAACATCTGGCTTGTGTCTTGTCCACTAGGATTTTAATCCAAAACCTTTAAGAGGTTTAGATGGTTATCTACCTTCCATGAACCTAAGTGAATCATTACATAACTATTTTTTCTAAGAAGGAGGAAAAACTTGGTCAACACAGAAGAACCAGATTTAAAAGGAGTTGCCCTGAGCCAGGAGCCCATATTCCTGAGCATACCCTGTAACTATATATTTTTAGTTCTTTCGAGGACAAAGGTGGGAGTTTCCATCCACCTCTCTGAAGTTCTAATGCCAGTGAATAAGGGGGAAAAAACATCCCAAGACTGGACTTTTAACAACTATAGTGTTATTTTCTTCTCTACCCACTGTGAGTTCTCTACCAGGTGCTAAATCTTCTTAACTAATAGTGCTTGGCATGACATATTTATTCAATTAGGCAAATATATACTTCTCCTTGTGCTTCCCAAGGAATCCTTAATATAATTACCAAAGCCACTACCACCCAGTTAAGAACGGTAAACTTCAGGACGAGTGCAGCAGCTCATGCCTGCAATCCCAGCACTCTGGAAGGCAGAGGTGAGAAAATTGCCTGAGTCCAGGGGTGCGAGACCAGCCTGGTCAACATGGGGAGACCTCATCTCTACAATAAATAAAAAAATTACCTGGGTATGGTGGTGTGTGCCTGTGGTTTCAGCTACTTGGAAGGCTGAGGTAGAAGGATTGCCTGAGCCCAGAAGGACAAGGCAGTGGTGGCTGTTAGCATGCCACTGCCCTCCAACCTCAGAGACAGAGTAAGACTGTGACTCAAAAAAAAAAAAAAGGTAAACTTCAAAATAAACTGGATTTTCTTTACTTGGATTAAGATATTCTGAATTTCTATGATTTGATAGTTCATAGGCTCCAACTCCAAATATCTTAATTCACACACTTAACAGTTCTATTCAGAAACCACTGCGCTGCTGCCATGCCTGCCCCAACTGAGTTTTAGGCAGTATTCTTTGCATCATCTCCAACACTTAAATTTTGGATAATTTCAGTGCAAAGCAAATAATCAAAATTATTGGCCAATAAACATAAAAACTTTCCCCAAATGTGGTCATTCTCTTACGTGTGAATCACCACTGTCCTGCTATACATCCCCCCAACTCCAATCCTTGGAAGTGCTTCCTTCTGATGGACTTGAGTTAAATCCTTAAGACACATTGGTAAGCTATTGTGCCCCAGAGGTCTCTACTTCCAGGATGGCTTACACACATCTCTATCCTAGCTTGGTTTCTTTTAGCTGAAGAACTGTGCTGATCTGGAACCAATGGTTCAGTTGCCACATGCCTCTAATACACACTTACCTGCTTCCTTCCTCAGGTGTCCACAGTCTTCACACTGATCACAGAATCCCAGGGCATCAATCCTGAAAGGGACTTTAGAGACCAGCCAATCCAAGCCTGCATGTTACAAATATGGAGCCTACAAAGAGGTAGACGCTTGGTCAAGGTCACACACCTCATTTATGCGAGAGCTGCTACTAGAATTGCTAAACTGGGGATTCATCTCCCTGTGGTGTCATTCTTCTTCCAACCGGTTCTTTTGCTCTCTGCCCTAGTTGGCGTCCTGCTCTCAACACACAGTCCACACCCTCCTCCTGGGCCGTGCCAGCAGCCTGTGAGGCTCACCTGGAGTGAACTAACCCAGCTCAGTTGGCCTGGGGCTTTTACCTGCAGAGGAACGAGTGTCACGTGGCTCTCTTGGCAACATAAGCAGCGTGTAGGGATACACGCGATGTTCAAGTATATCCATCACCACACGTCTGCCAAGTCCGTCATGCTGAGAAGCAAGCAGAGCAGAGTCTACAAGTCATTTACGATCTCTGAGACTTTTCAACCCCTTTTCCCTATAATTTCAGGTTACTGTGCAATGAAATCTTTGGTACTGCCCCCCCAATCAATATATTTACCAGCAAACATTTTCTTAGGAGATACTGAACAGTTTTCATTTGGAAGGCACTGTGCTAGCATCAGAGATATAAAAATGTGAAGACATGATTTCTACCCTTTTTTGGTGGAGGAGAAAGACACACAGGCAATGGCAAGATAGTATGCTAGGCACTTTGACACTTGTACAAGAGTAGGCACAGGTCTTACAGACACACGGAAGCAACAGATAAGCCAGCAAAGGAGGGCTGATGAAACTTTTAAAAAATGATCTTTTTATTTAGAGTAGTTTAAGATTTACTGCACAGTTGCAAAGTTAGTGCGGAGAAACCCATTTACCCCTCACCCCAGTCTTCCTCCCCTATATTAGAGGGGAACCATTGTTGCAACTAAGGAACCAGCAATGGCACATTACTACTAACTAAACTAGTACTTTTTTAAGGAGGTGACATCTAAGGTGATTTCTGAATGACACCAGGAATTAGCCAGCTGAAGAGATAGGAAAAGGAATTTTAATCAGAATGAAGGCATGTGCAAAGACCCAAAGCAGAGTTTGGTGGGTTTGGGGAACAGCCAATAGATCAGTATGTGGGGATGAGGGGGGGGATTGAGGGGGGCAAGGGAAGGATAGTGGAAGGCTGAAGCAGAGGCACCAGGTTGAGGAGGAGGAATGGAAAGGATGACGTTAGTGAGAAGATGGGTATCAGATCAATAAAAGACTTTCCAAACATGGCCAAAGCACTTGTATTTTTTTCTAAGTGCAATGGAAAATAATTAAAGTTCACAGGAGACTGACATTATAAAAATTAGAAAGATCATTCATATTGCAGGGTGGAAAATTCAGGGATAAGATGGAAGAAAGAAGACCAGGCCTGGTACAATGGCTCATGCCTATAATCCCAGCACTTTGGGAGTCCGAAGAGGGAGGATCACTTGAGTCCAGGAGTTTGAGACCAGCCTGGGCACTTTAAGTATATTATTTTGTTTAGTTCTATAAACAACACTTCGAAGTAGATACTATACCCCTCCGTTACCATTGAAGAAACAAAAGCCCAGAAAGGTTAAGCATCTGGCACAAGTTCTCAAAACTCCTCACAGAGGAGCTAGAATTTAAACCTAACCTTCACTCCAAAGCCTAGAACGGGGAGCAGTGAATTCCATCCCTCACCGTGAGAGGCCTGAGGGAAGAGATGGATAACTCAGGAACACACTTCTTTTTCAAGGATAATCTCTGAGTGGGGAATAAAGTCTCTGGCTTTGAGGTTCTTGTCAGGGACCTAATATGTCCCCTTTGGGTGTGTGTGTGTGTGTGTGTGTGTGTGTTTGCACACATGTGCACATGTGCTTATACATATATGGGAGGGGATGTAGGGCCAGATAGCTCAGAGTAAATCAATGATTGTTAACTAAAAAAGTTACAGTTGTGAGTAAGAGAAAATTGCAAAATTTTACAAGAATTTTGCAAAGATATTTTTAGCCTAGAGAAAGCAAGCATCAAGTAAGACCCAAGCTGCCTTTATATAACCATGAGGAAGAATGACTTGCATTCGACAGTATGGAGGACATAACTAGGGCCAGTGGGTACATGGTATGGAGAGGCAGGTTTGACTCTAAAAAGAAGAGTTGTCTATCCAAAAATAGATGGACCTTCCCAGGAAAGTGGTGAACTCCTTGTGACTGGAGATGGCCAAGCAGAAGCAGGGATGTTGGAGTTGGTGGTCAAGCATCAAAGAAGGCTTGGATGGCCTTTGAGGCTACTCCAGACCTGAAATTCTGAGAAACCCACTTTAGAAAATTACTGAAATAAAGTTTCACATAGTAAGGCCTGGCCTTAAGTCTCCTCAAATGAATTCTAAATATTATGTAATGGGAAGATTGACATGTTTCTTTATTCACAATCTGTATAAATAATGAACTTTGATTTGCAAGAAAAATGTATTCCTATCTTTAGGAAGCTCTGTGCCTTTTCTGAGATGAGGCAAGTGGGTATCTACTCATAGTCTTTAATCAGGCAGGTCTGTCATCCTGAAAATGTCAGGCATAGATGTGGAGATACTGGTAGCCTTACCTTTGTTTCTTGCAGAGGTTGGAAATAAGGAGCTCACTTCCTACCTTCTCAAAGAGCTCTTGACAAGGAGTCATAGCAAACCTAACAGTATAGAAGGTAGATCTATAATCGTTAAATCAATAAAAGATTCTTTCTTTCCTTTCTCTTTCTTGCACTTGATAAATATTAATTGAATACCTATTACACTACAGGGACTACATTTTTACTGAAAGGCAAGAAACTATACCCAACTGTATAGGCACATTCCCACAACATATGTTTGTGGTTTTTATATAATGGGGTGAGGATGGCAATGGTGGCAAAAATCAACCTGCTAACCTCTGCAGGGAGATGGCTAGAAATCAGCATATACCGTAAATAATGTCAATGTAAACTAAGTCCTTAGTATGTTTTACTTTCCAGTTGTAAAATGATAACTTTTAACACAAAAAAGCAAACCTTTTCTAAAAAAACAGATGGAATCTCCCGTTCTCTTGTCTGTAGTTCCCAAAGGTCTAGAGACCTGATACCTACGACTCTTAGCCAGAAAGGGCTTTTTTCCTCAGAAAAAAAGAAAGTCACTAGGAAAAATTGAGAATTCTGAATTTAAGGTAATAATTATAGTGATCAGGAAAATTTTTAGTATACACAAAGATAGTGTTACAAAAATGCTCCCTGGAGTATTATTTATAGAGAAAACAAGGAAGCAACTTCATGCCCAAAGGAAGAGGCTTAGATAAATTATGCTACATCCATATGTTGAAATACCATATAGCAATCATTAATGATACTTAGATGACCATTTAAAGATATAGGAAATTGAAAATATCACTTAATGAAAAATACAAGTTAAAATAGCAAACACTGACTGGGTGTAGTGGTTCATGCCTGTAACCCCAGAACTTTGGGAGGCCAAGGTGGGAGGATTGCTTGAGGCCGGGAGTTTGAGACCAGCCAGGACAACACAGCGAGACTTCATCTCTACAGAAAATAAAACAATTAGCCGGGTGTGGTGGTGTGTACCTGTAGCCCCAGCTACTCAGGAGACTGAGGCGAGAGTATTGCCTGAGCCCAGGAGTTGGAGGTTGCAGTGAGCCGTGGTGGTGCCACTGCACACTAGTCTGGGGGACAGAATGAGACATTAACTTAAAAAACAAAAACAAAAAATAGCATACACTATATGGTCTATTTATGTAGAAAAATACATACATAAATGTATGTGTGGAGATATATACATGTATATCCACACAAATACACACCAGAGAAAGCAGGAGCTATAGATGTACATGATAGAAGGAAAGTCAGAAGAGTTATCACCAATATGTCAATGGTTGTTGTGAAATTATGGGATATTATTTTCTTTTTCTTTATTCTATACATTCTAAATTTTATTATAATAAACAATTACTTTTTGTGAAAAAGCAAGTTATTAAAAACATGATATGGGTCTTATATGATTACATTGCTATAAATAAATGAAAGCAAATACATTTTAAAGGTTATTCTTTTTTTTTTTTTGGAGTCAGTCTCATTCTGTTGCCCAAACTGGAGTTCAGCGGCACAATCATGGCTCACTGTATCTCAAACTGGGCTCAAGCAATCCTCCATCCTCAACTTTTAGCTGAGACTACAAGCGAGCGCCACCATGCCTGGCAAATGTCTTTATTTTTTGTAGAGACAAGACCTTGCTATGTTACCTAGGCTGGTCTGGAACTCCTGGACTTAAGCAATCCTCCCACCTGACCTCCCAGAGTGCTGGGATTACAGGTGTGAGCCACCACACCCAGCCCAAAAGTTTATTCTTTACCTCTGCCTATGATACACTAATATTATTTAAAGAGTTTTTATTTAGCCAAACGAAAGCAAGCTGTTCTAAAATAATGAAAAATACGTAACTATATAAAAATATTATGTGGAATTTGGGGTAAATTGATTTTGGGGACAATTTCCTTTCAACTGAACAATACAAGTTATCAATTTTTAGATTCTGAACACTAGTGAATATGAAATTCATTCACTTACTCATGCATTCAGGCTACTTACTGAGTTTTTACCATGTAAATACCTGTCCTCAGTTGTCTGGAGGATTAAAGAATTATTGATAGCATGTTCCTTACACTTGAGGTGCTTACAGTCTACTTGGCAAAAGATCAAACATTTATGAACCATCCAGACAGCAAAGTCCTAAATATTAGAACAGAGAATAGGGTATTATAGAAAGCGAATGCCAGTGAGGTGAAGGTTTTTGTTTGTTTTTGTTTTTTGAGTCAGAGTCTCACTCTGTCACCCAGGCTGGAGGGGAGTGGCACGCTCACAGCCACCACAGCCTCAACTTGCTGGACTCAGGTGATCCCTCCACCTCAGCCTTTCAAGTAGCTGGAACCACAGGCGTACACCACCACGCACAGCTAATTTTTTTGATTTTGTAGAGATGCGGTCTTACCATGTTGCCCAAGATGTTCTTGCACCCCTGAGCTCAGCAATCCTCTCACCTCTTCCTCCCAACGTGCTGGGATTAGAGGCGTGAGCCATGATGCCCAGACTTGTTTTTTTGCTTTTTGTTTTGAGAGGTGAAGGTTATCAACGTTCTATTCCTTCTTTAATGTTCAAAAGGCCCCTCCTCCTGATAATGTCTCTTGCTGGGCAGTAATTTCTGGAAGTAAATGATCCTCTCTGCTAGGTGAGCACTCTGGTTAGCACCTATTACAGAGCAGCCCTTATTGAGAGTCTGAATATCCTTTGTTTCATTTATCTTGGGTCCTGAGTGGGCTTCATATCAAGTTTATTATAGGAATACCAAGCCATGTTCATCTCCTGATGGAATGAGGAAGGAGAGGTGTGGAGCTGGATAATAACACAGTCCAGATTAACTACTGGTAATGGGTGTGGAAATGTGGAAAGAAAAACTGCTGATGAATAGCAGCCACCTGTCTCTCCCAAACAACACCCCATTCTTCCAATCCTTACCTCTGAGGGAAGAATTGTCAAAAGCAGTAAAGTGTGATGGGAAAAAATGCTAAATTGGGAGCCCAGAGACATACTCCAGTCCCAACTAGTTCTGCTCCTAACTAGCTTCTCTCTGGGCCTCAGTTTCCTCATCTACCAAATGAAGGGATTGAATTGTTCAACACTCAAAGTCTACAGCTCTCTATAAATTAGGAATCACAAGGTTCCTGTGATTTTATGTTGGATTTATTCCCCAATCATGAGTCATCAGTCAATCTCTGACCTTGCAAATACAAATTCCTCCCCCATGATGGAAATTAGAGCACTTAATTCTCTTATGGGTAGGTCGTACACTCTGAATGGTTATGTACAGTACTGTCTGGGAAGTTGAGGCAAAGGAAATGGCTCCTTAATCCCTCCTGGGATCTAAATGGAAAACAAGATAGGCTATGACATCAGCTGCCATTTCCTCTGTGATCAGACTAAATAATACAAATATCAATATTTTGTGTTCATAAATATTGTGTGTTCATACTTTAAAATTTTGCCTTCTATGGCAAATTGCAGTGAATTCTTTACTCTTGGCCTTTAGTGAAGGTTATGTAGGAAGAACAGAAAACATGAACACAGGATTACAGCATTTTAGAGGTACAGGAGACTTTGAGGTTAGAACCAACCCTCTCATCATCCTCTTGAGGAAAAAAAATGAGAGGTCCAAGATGTGAAACAGCTCGATCCAGCTTTGACTTCTTGAAGCATGTTCTTTCCATTTGCCTCACCCAAACTCACTGTAATTGGACATACCACCACCTACATACCAAATAAATAAGCACTCTTTTTTAAAAAAGCCAAAAAAGATCAACTCATCTCTTTTAACGAGTTTCCTTCCTCACAACTAGAGGGTCCATGCAAGGGGAACACAGAATTCATCAGAATGAACATTTCTGAGATGGGAAGAGTTCACCCTCCTAGACTATATCCAAAACCAATTCCTCATCCCAAGACTTCTGCTCCATATTTCTATCCACTACCTTCCTCTATCTCTACAAGTAGATGAGTACCAGAGCTAAGAGAACTGTCTTAAGAATAATATTGTCCTTTAACAAGTCAGTCATTTGCTACCACATCACCTGCCAGGTAAAAAGCTGCTGCTTTAATTTGGCACTGGGTGAATACAATTCCAATGTTAAAACCCTGTTATTTTAACTAAGAAAATGATTTTTGGCCAATTTCTCCCTTCTTTGGTTTCTTATGAATCCAGGCAAGCTACTCAAAGGTATCTTAGTAAAGAGAAAAAATTGTTGGTTTAGTTCCATATGTGACCTGTTTTTATCTAAACTCAGTCAGCATCAAGGGTCTAAGTTACTGGAATCATATAATAAGACCTAACTCCTTCCCAATTCATTTTGCCCCACTATTCAGATGGATGAGATATTTCTTATTGTTACATTCTTCCTATCACAGAAAACACACACTGGCTGTTATGTCTAAACACATTTAATGGTATTTTGATTGCCATATACTCCATACCAGAATGTATTAGATGTCACAATTAGAATTCAAAATTCACAGATGATGATGATGATGATGATGATGATTTTGAATTGGAGTCTCACTCTGTCGCCCTGGCTCGAGTGCAGTGGCATGTTCACAGCCACCACAGCCTCGACCTGCTGGGTAGGTTCAGGTGATCCTTCCTCCTCAACCTTCCAAGTAACTGGAACTACAGGCATGCACCACCAGGTACAGCTAATTTTTTGATTTATTGTAGAGATGAGGTCTTGCCAAGTTGCCCAGGCTGGTCTCAAATCTGTGAGCTCAAACAATCCTCTCACTTCGGCCTCCCAAAGTGCTACGATTATAGGTGTGAGCCACCATGCCCGGCCAGATTATTTTGTAAGAATACACAGAATTGGAAGAGACTTTCAAGAGCATTTAATCATATGCCCTCCCTTTACAACTAAAGACATGGAGTGACAGTGAAATCAGAGACTTGTCCCTCATCACGTGGCTAGTTAATGGCAGTGCCACATCTCAAGGCCATGTCTCCACTCTTTCCATGCAGGTTCTTTCCACAGCCCCTGCTGCTTTCCAACATCAATGTAGACTTTCTAAACACTCACAAAGGGTTGGCTAGAAGCTATTCCTTGGGAATCAGCCCCTCCTGTTCCAGAGCTGTCTCTGCTATTCCACTGCATGAATTATAGATGCAAGAGGTTACTAAAGCTTGAATAGGCAGATAAGTTGTCTTTCTTGCCCCAGTGTTTTACATTCTATCAGGAAGGTAGGTGCCAATGCTTATAGTTATCCATTGCTCCCATAATAAATTGCTGTTCTAATTTATCCCAAATCCATTGTTACTATGCAGTGTGCAGTCAAGAAGGAACATTCTGGCTTTGAATTATGTGAGCAATTCAGTTTTCTGGTCAGTGTGTGAGAATTATTTATGGCTAGTTGGCATGCATAGCCCAGGGCAGCAGCCTACTAACTCTGTTTTGATGATTCTGTGACAGGAAATCTGGTTGCATCAAATGCCTAACTTCTGACTCCAGCGATGCCCAGCCATGCAGGCACTAATTGTTAAAGACTAACAGAAGAGCACTAGGGTGTAGGGGAAAGAGATTTCAACTTGACATTATGAGTATCTGCATTAGAGTCCCATCCCTGGCAGAATGACTTTAGACTTTAGTGCACTTGGGTTCTGATCCACCTTCTCCTCATTTGTTAAATGTGGATTACATTTGAACTTGCTTTACACATATCATGTATAAAGCAAGGGCTATGCCGGGCCAATATGATAATTTGTAAGGATCAGTTAACTCCAGAAATGAGAATACAGCAATAACGTAGAAAATATTTTTAAAAAATTGTCTCTGGGGTCCCACAGGCCCAAGGAGGTATAGAACCCTGCTCTGCCATTTACTAATTATGGGACCTTGGACAAGCTTCATCTTCTTTTTGCTTTAACTTCTGTAAAATTTCAGACATACTCAAGAAAAACTAGAATAATGAGCTAAAATGGTGTACAAATCACCAGATTAAGCAGTTTTTACTATTTTACTGAAGTTTTAAAAAAATGTGTTGTTGCTGTTCATGATTACCATCTACACGTCAGATGAGATAGATAGATAGATATCCATATACACATAGAAGCAGATGTATATATCATCATTTAATTTAATTTTTGGAATTCCAGGGTTTTTTTGTTTGTTTGTTTGTTTGAGTTGGAGTCTCACTCTGTCGCCCAGACTGGAGTGCAGTGGCCGCTCCCGGCCACCGCAGCCTCGACCTGCTGGGCTCCGGCGATCCTTCCACCTCAGCCTTGCGAGTAGTCGGAATTACAGGCATGCGCTACCACACCCGGCTGATTTTTTGATTTATTGTAGAGATGAGGTCTCGCCAAGTTGCCCAGGCGGGTCTCGAACCCGCGGGCTCAGGCAATCCACTCACCTCAGCCTCCCAAAGCGCGGGATT
>CAUYQG010244726.1:0-17026 GCA_963574415.1 Tarsius wallacei
CCTGTAGTTCCAGCTACTTGGAAGGCTGAGGCAGAAGGATCACCGGATCCCAGCGGGTCGAGGCTGCGGTGGCCGGGAGCGGCCACTGCCCTCCAGTCTGGGTGACAGAGTGAGACTCCGACTCAAAAAAAAAAAAACAAAAAAAAACTGAAGGTGAATGAGTAAGTAACATAGATGTAGAATCATATACCAGAGGAGAGAGAGAGAAAAAAAGAATCCTGAGAAAGGGATATGGCTGTGTGTTCAGAAGAAAATAGGGAGTGGGGTTTGTGCAAAATGAGAAAGCAGGTAAATAATTAAAAAAGTTAAAGATGTATGGAGGAGATGCAAAAAATTCAAAATTTATTTATAAATAAATTGAGTATTTATTTTCATGTTTAACCTTCAGAGTATTCTCTGATGCAGTTTACCCATCAAAACACTTTTTTCACTGCTCAAAACAATTCCTGAACTCGTCAATTTTGACGCTTTTTAATGTCCCTGCTGTTTTTTGTTCCACCTCTTTCACATAGGCAAAATGTTTCCCTCTGAAGACTTTTTTTTTTTAATCTGGGGAAAAAAATTGTTGCTTGGGCCAAGACAGGTGAAATGGCAGAATAGGGCATGGGGATCTTGTCTCTCTTTTTGGCCACTCCTCCAAGTGTGGGCAAGTGTCTTGTCATGGTAGAAGAACCAGTCACCTGTTTGCCACAATTTGGGGCACTTTTTCCACAAATCGCAGTGCAACCTTCTCAAAACTTATACATAAAATCCTTGGTTCATCATTTAATCTAGAGAAACATTCTGAGTGTACAACAAGGAGCCTGCTTTCAAAAATGATAATTCCATTTTTGGGGCATCCCTCAATTGTCAGTGGGTAATCTATATGTGTACTGACTTTCCACTTTCATTTCAAGTGAGATGGAAAGCCATCTCAGAGTTCAGAGCAGATAAGTAACATAATATGACTATTACTTAGTCTTCTAGTTTTAGAATATATTGGAGGAAAACATGAAGGAAAACAGAGAGAGTGATAATTGGGCTTTTACAACAACTCAGGTTATAAATGATGGTGACTTGAATCAGCATGATAGCTGTTTAAGGCATAAGAAGTGGTCAGATACAGAATATATTTTCAGTGGGAGAACTATCAGGAATGGATGATAATGTAAAATGTGAAATATGAAAGAGAGAAATCAAGAATGATTCCAAAATTTGGGACTAAGCAATTTTTAAAAATGTAGTTGCCATAACTTGCATGAATATGACCAGAGGAAGAGGTTGGAATGGGGTGGGTTGGAGACAGATTCAGATTCAATTTTGGACAGGTTTGTTTTGGGTCTATTAGACATTCAGAATAGATGTTGAGGAGGTAGTTTGAAATAAAAATCTGATGTTTAGGAGAAAGAACCAAGGCAGTACACATTTGGAATTCACTATCATTTATTCTACTTAATAATGTAACATCCTGGAAGCACCTGAGATCACACAGAAAGGGTTATTTTATTTTTTCTTTTAAGGAGGTCTAAAGATTAAAAACTGGAGTATTCCAATATTAAGAAGTACTGTTTTTGAAGATAAACCTGTAAAGACAATTTAAAAATAAGTGACCAAAGAGGTAGAAAAAAGCAGAAGAGTGTGATGTTGGAAGTAAAGAAAATGTTTCAAAGATATAATAATAAAGTCTGATACATGCTTTTTCATATAAGAAAACTAATATTGATTACTGGAGTTAACAAATACAGGTCATCAGTATCTATGACAAAGCTGTTTTGTAGGATGATATAACAAAAGCCTAACTTAAAAAGTTTGAAAGGAAAAGGAAAAAAAAGCTATTTGAAATAGTAGACATGGGGCCATTGCCTTGCTAGACTCTGGTGTGGCCATTTGCTCTTTGAGCTATAACTGTTGCCATGCTGCTTGGCTTTGATCCCCTCTCCCACCTAGGTAAGGTGAATCTTCTCTTTCTCTTTCACTCTATTTACTTTTAAATAAAATATATTTTCTAAAAAAAAAAAAAAGAATAGACATCAACAGTTCTTTCACAGAGTTTGATTCTGAGGTAAGAGTTTCTAATTTTTAAACAGTAATATACAGAAAAAATCTAATACTCTAATTTCAAAGTAGTGGTGGTCATGAAAGATAATTTTAAATGTTATCATAATGTAACGTGATAAAATATTTGGTGTCAAAATGAGAGAGCAGATCCTGTTTGTGATAAATTTTCAGCATGTATTGCTGAAGATTTTGTTAGGTTTCAATTAGTAAAAATAAAGGTCAAATTTATTGTTCATGTATATCAAACTCTGAAATTTTATCTATGGTTATTTCCTATGAACTCTTTATTGAGAATCCCAGCTATTTAAAAAAATTGAGTCCTAGGGAGAGGGTGAAACTAGGGCTGGTTTTTGTTTGTTTGTTTCATTTTGTTTTGCTTAGCTTTTCTAAAAAAGTACATTAATAGCTTGAAAAAAAGAAAACAATTAAAGACCCAATTTGTAAAAAAAACTAATGATTTGGGAGAGGGAGGTTAGAACTGTTGAAATTCATCCATGAATAGAAAAGGATAGGTAATCAGTTGGAGGACTCAGTCTCAGCAAAAGCACGGACAGTAGAGTGGGGAAAATGGCATGAGTGTTGAGAAAAGATGCAGACTAAAGGTAGTTTGTAGAAATTTTCTTTTGATTTAGTCAAATGCTTCTGTGAAATAGGAAATAAGACAAATAGTAGAGTGGAGATTAAAGACTGATAAGGTGTTGGAGACTAAAAAAAGGAAGGACAATAAAAAACATTCTTCCAGAAAAATAGGAAGTTGGAAAGATTTTAAAAAGTATAGTGTGTCAGCATTAGTGAATTTAAGTTGAAAATATCTGGAAGTTTTATTGAACTTAACAAGGGCTGTCTACTTTCATCATTTAGCTATTCATTCAATAAATATTCATTAAACACCTATCGTATGCCAGTAATTCTTCTAAGCATTAGCAATACTGTTGTAAACAAAAGGATAAAGCCTGTGTTCTTGCAGAAATTGCAAATTGCTGGGAAATAAAAATAAGTGTAGATTTAAAAGTGTAATGATCCAAACACTACACAAAATAAAATTTTATCTACTTAAAAAGAACGCAAATTTCACCAAGAGGTTAAGGAAGGTATCCCTAAGGAAGTCATGCCCTTTTTGAGCCCAAAATATTGCATAGTCGTGTCATTAAACAGGAGAGGGGAAAACCAAAACTCGTGTTTATTTGTTTTTAATTGTTTTTAATATTCTTTAAACTGTCTTGCTGAATCTTTTAAGTTAGCTAAGCATATTTTGCTTTATAAATGCATATAGAATTATGATAAATCATCCATTTAATAATTAGCTCTATGTAATTACTTATAAACACAATTATTTGTTTTTTTCTTAATTATATGAGAAACAATTTTGCTCTTAATATATTCACCTTCCCCTATTGAATACATACTTTCCCCCACTCCCATCCCCAAATCCTCATAGTTAAGGTCCTGGGGATGAGAAGGACAAAATTTCTGCTTACATGAAATTTATAGTATAATAGAGTTACTCATGATTTAGCCCCATAGGAATATAAAATATTAAAGTTTCTGTAAACTTGTTTTCTTTAAACTTCTTATTACAATTTGATGATCTCATGCATACTAATTTATTAACTTGCGTATTGTCTGCTTCTTACCATTAAAGTATAAAGAGCTGGAATCTGGTTCTCTGTATATGACTGTACCTTCAATGCCCAGAAATCTTCTTTAAATACTTAGTGTTCTTAATAAATATTTATTGAACGAATAGATTAATAAATGAATGAATGAAATTATTTCATGTTTACCAATACAGAATTTGCCATTGGCAAAATTGCCATTTAATTCTCAGTTAAAATGTAAAATTTGTTTTGTAGAAGCAGCCCTGAAAAAGGTGGAGATGAGGTACTACTCAAAGCTGCTTGAATGTCTGTTTAAGCAGCAGAGTTCCTGTATAACTGGTGGGTTTCTGTTAGGGATATAAGAATATTTGTGAGTTGGTGTGTCTACTGTTTCTATAAATACATATGTGTCACTTTCTTCCAAGGAACTACATATTCACCCATTTCTAGATGACATTACTGATGACCTATAATTTGTATAAGTAATATTTCACAAAATCAGAGTCATTTTTTAATTTCATGCTATTCCTGTTTCCATAATTATTCTTGATATTGGTCAGCCTAATTCTGTTAGTGATTTTTTCCATTTTTTTTTTGTCTCCATGTAACTTTTTTCCTCAGAATGATTCAGTTATATTCTGACTATTGAACAGTAAAATATTTTTGTGTGTGTGTTTGTAATTCTAAGATCAAATGTGTGTTGATGAAAAAAACAAACTGTAAAATATATATATATATATATTTAATTATAAAGATGTGGTATACAATTCAGTGTTAGGTATACAAATGTTGATTATGCAGGTACCATTGTTGATAAGGTATGCCCTCCCTACCCTAGCAGTTTCTCTCAACTGCCAATCCCATCCCCTCCTCACAGTTTCCCAAAACTGCCAATTCCTTTCTTATAGTATTACAATTGTTCAAGGCTCACTTATGAGTGAAAACATATGGTACTCTGTTCTTTGTTTCTGTGATAGATCATTGAGTACGATCGGCTCTAAATCCATCCAAGTTGCTGTGAAGTCCATATGCTTGTCCTTCTTTATGGCTGCATAATATTCCATTATGTATATGTACCACATTTTTTAATCCAGTCCAGTTTCGATGGGCAACCTGATTGGTTCCATGTTTTTGCTATTGTGAATAGAGCTGCCACAAACATACGTGTGCAGGTATCTTTTTTGTAGAATGATTTGAGTTCCTCTGGGTATATTCCCAATAGGGGAATTGCTGGGTCATATGGAAGGTCAATTGTTCTTTCAAAAATCACCACACTGTCTTCCAAAGAGGTTGCACTAGTTTGCATTCCCACCAGCAGTGTAGAAGTCTTCCTGTTTCTCTGCATCCTGACCAGCATAGATTTACTTTGAGCCAATATGAATGACCATGGCCCAGAGATTTCAAGAGTTACTAAGAATGTATGTCCAAGGTGGTCAGGTTACTATTTGGTTTCATACATTTTAAGGAGACAGAAGTTACAAACAATACATAGATATGACACATGTAAGGTGTACATTGGTTTGACCCCAAAAGATGCAACATCTCCAAAAGGGGATGGGGGAATCTTATAAGACATAAGTAAACTCAAAGTTTTCCTGATTGGCAATTAATAGAATTAAGTTTTGTCTAAATACTTGACATCAGTAAAATAAATGCTTGAGTTACAGGGGTTTGGGAAGCCAAGAGTCTTATTAGTAAATAAAGCTTCCAGGTAGCTTAAAGCTTAAAACTTTCAGATATAATGGTTGGTAAATGTCTTTTTTCCAAAATTTAAAAAGTGTCAGAGACTTAGTTATTCTCTCTGATATCTGGAAAAGACCTGGCTACATGAATGGATTTTCTCTATACGCAGATTTCCCTAACAAGAGACAGATATGGAGAGCCATTTCAAAATATGTCAAAGAAATATATTTTGGGGTAAAATATTTTTATTTTCTTCAGGGTCTGCTATCTGTCATGTGATGCTATAGTGGAGTCAAGTTGGAATTCAGTATCTGATTTCCAGAATCTGCTTTGCAAGTCTTATGATCTTTATTTTAATGTTAATGCTGGCCAGGTGTGACTGAACTCCAAAAGGGAAGCATTATAACCAAGTGTATGCGACCTCCCTTTTCCTCATGGCCAGGAATTTATTTGTTTAGGTTTCTCTGGGGTCCCCTTAGCCAAAAGTCAAAAGTGAGTCCCCTCAATCAGTTAGGGGGCTTAGAATTTTTGTTGTTGTTGTTGACCTGCTCTTTCTTGCTGAAGTTTCTGATGTTCTACTATTGTCCTATAAGTGACTATTACACTGGATCTCCTTTTAATACACTCAAACTCAAAACAAAAATTTGTTGTTGTTGTTTTTTCACCTGCACATATATGTCTAAAGAAAGAAAGGGCTTAAAATGATTTAGTAAGTCAAGGTTCTGTTCCTTGTTATTGTGTCTGACTAAGAGTACTTTATAGCAAATGTTTTTAAAATAGCATTAAAAATCTAAATATGACATCTGTAACAGATCCTAATTCTGTAGCCATAGGAAAATGTATACATTTTAAACATTTTCAATTCTAGAGACATAAAATGACTTTTCATAATCCAATAAGTACAGTGAAATGCTATAAAAACAATAGATTACAACTAATTGATACCTGAAGGGAAAAATACAGCACTTAACTACTCCCAAACATGAGGTACCTAGCTATGTCATTATCATCATCATCACAATAAAGAAATTAGGTGCATTTGTCTATATGCTTTGGGGTCTATGGTTTTCCAATTGTTTTGTTAGACATAGATTTCTATTTTGTGTCATTATAACCACGTCCCTGCTGCTAGAATGCATACCAAGTGAACAACAATGAAAAGAATGTGATCAGAGCATAAATAAAGGTGTTACTGAATAATAATTATGTATTTTATTTGCATAATAGCACTTCAATGCTATGTATTTGAAACTAAGTATTAAGTTTTGACTGTATGACTTGTTATTCTTACTGCATTTTGAACCACATGCTTTATTTGGGGTACTACATTTGCCTGAGTAGGCTGAAAGCTATGGTAGCTTCCCAAGGGCGCGACTTTCTTTCATTAAATCATTTATTTATTCACAAATAGCAAATAAATGACCTCATGAAATTCTCGACTTTGGATAGAATATAAAATATGCTATTTATTCTTCACAGGGCTCTCTACTTATAACCAAAATTTTGCAAACACAAACATTAGGGTAAATTACTCCTTATTTTAGAGAAAGCCTGACATTTAAAAATAAAAACGAGAAGGAAAACACAAGAAAATAAGACACAAAAATAAACGAAAGGTAATTTAGGGAAAGAGAAAAATTGATCAAGATAAAAATGGAGGAGTCTGGAAGTGATCATACATTTAACATGACTGTCAAAGCACTTTTAGTATTATTAAAGAAATACTCTTTTCTCTATAATATATTTGACCCACCAACTACACATATTTCTTCACACTTATAGCACTTGGACCAAATGACTTTAAAAGAAGAAAAATCTAAGTGGAAAATTACTCTTTAGGCCAAGACTAGTTTAAAGCTCATTTCAAATCCTTGTCATCCTGCCCTGCCCCTGTCTCTGTCTCTTCCTTTTATCCCTTTGCAAGGCAACTACTACAAAACAAATGTGAAGATCTTACAGCATTACTTGGAATACTTCAGACTTCTTTTTGACTATCCATCATTCTCCTCTCCAACCTGGCAGAAAAATTGCAGTTATTGAAATGTCACTTCAGACATTTCAGTCCTTTCACAAAGCCAGAAAAGTAATTAAAGGCAAATGGTAAATAAACCCTTAAAGCTTCTAAGCCTTTGTGGATCTGTCTCCACAGCTTCCAATGACTTTTGTTTGAAAGAAGCTTATAACCATTCTGAATAATTCTAAATCAATAATGGGCAGGGCTGCAAGGGAATGATAGCTCAGATTGTATTGCTTGGTTTTTCTTAGTGTTTTGGAGACCCTAAGAATGAAAAACACCTAAACGTGCTTGCAGCTTCTCATAGAAAGATGAAGTTTCATTGTTCCTTATTTTTCTGGCCCTGGGCCACCAAATGCAGAAAATATGTGTAATTTTTTATAACATATTAGTTGCAATTAAGAAAAAAAGAAAGGACTGAATATTAGAATTTTGTTTGGAGGCACTGTATTTATAAATCAATTTGCAAAGTTTTCATTTTGAATACTCTTCACACACCAACTAATGGCTTTCCTAATATCACTAGTAGACTATATATTTTTATTATAATTATTATCAATTAGCCAGGTAAATTTCTTTTGGAAAACACCTTAACTAGAACAGATATGGATAGTCTTTTGCTTTTTCGTCAACATCCTTAAGTGCTAGAGTTCGGCTGACACCTAGTGGAAGAACAGGAATAGTGGTGAAATAAAAGATCATTTGGTTAAAGGTAATATACCTCTACAACTCTTTTCATAGATCCTGAACTGCTATTATTTAGGAAACATATAATAATAATTAAAAAACAGTATCACTGAGTTTTCTTGACACATTAGACAGTTTGTTTTCATTGAGATATGTGTATATGCGTTTGTAAGCAAAACAAGCAGGGATGTGAGAATTATGATTATTCATTAAGTATAGTCACACTAATTGTCAAGCAATTAGTGATTTGTTCACTAATGAATAAATAAGAATATAATACTTTTATTTTTGCAATTGCTGTTTTTCTATTTTTTCCAAAAAGTGAAATTATTTTAAGACTTTCAAAAACGATTTAGTTCCACATAGAAGAACATCGAAGAACCTCTGCCCCACCAAATCTAAATCATTGAACTTTCACATTCACCTCCTAAAGTCAATTTGTTTAAAAAATAAAGGCCTTTCAGAGCCTGAAAATAAATATGCAAACATGATGGCTGGTCTTTAGCTATGAGAAATGATTTATTCAACTATATTTGAAATCATTTACAAACCATGCAATGGCTTTTACTACTTGGCCTCTACCTAATACTGCAATCCTTGACTCCTAACATTCTTCAGCCCTACACAGACCACAAGTCTGCCCACAGAGAACAAAGTTCTCCAGTCAAGTTGCATATCACTCGCTTTACTTTGTCTCGTTGATTGCTCTATGCTTGACACTGTTTCCTTTTTTCCTGGGTAAAACTTAGGTTTTCTATAGCAAAAAGGAAAGAGACACTGATGTCAGTGTATTTTATTTGATTTTTTCTAGAAAGCAGGATTTGAGAGGACAGGAAAGCTCCCACAGCAGTAGGACAGTAGGAGAGGTCTTGAGGGGTTTGCCCGTCAATATATTTTTAAAGTGATTTCCAACCCTGACTCTTTTAGAGTCAGGTGACCTCTGACAAGTCGTAGATCAGTATTGTGTCTTATTTTCCTCTGATTATTAGCTTGTTGGATGAAGAACAGAGCACAAAGTGCTTGGCAGAACGTAAGTGCTCGTTGAATGCCATGTAGTATTGTCTCTCCCAGAAATTTGTTTTCAAAGTAATTTTCTTTGTAAAACCCTTTCTGAATTGGTGAGGCCTTTAAACAGTTGGGCCACACATCTATTAAAACGTGTATCCCATGATATCATGATGTATATTTGTTATTATTTTCAAATTTATTTCTCACTAAGACCTGAGGGATAGTATGTCAACCTACCTATTCAACATTTATGTGATGTCTACTAGGCATATCAAACTTAAATTGTTTGAAATACAATTTTTCATACCCTCCAAATCACCAAAGTAAAAGATCAAATCGCCGGGCTCGGTGGCTCAGCCTGCAATCCCAGCACTTTGGGAGGCTGAGGTGAGTGGATTGCCTGAGCCCGCGGGTTCCAGACCCACCTGGGCAGGCGAGACCTCATCTCTACAATAAATCAAAAAAATTAGCCGGGCGTGCTAGCGTGCGCCTGTAGTTCCAACTACTTGGAAGGCTGAGGCGGAAGGATCGCCAGAGCCCAGCAGGTCGAGGCTGCAGTGGCCGGAAGCGGCCACTGCACTCCAGTCTGGGCAACTGAGTGAGACTCCAACTCAAAAAAAAAAAAAGATCAAATAAAAGACACAGAAGAAAAAAAAAATCATAGGAAAAAAATCAGCAAAACAAAAAACTGGTTCTTTAAAAGGATGAACAAGATTGATGGACCCCTAGCCAGAATGACCAAGAAAAAGAGAGAAAAAGCCACCCATCGAAAGTGGACTGGATAAAAAAATGTGCTTCCACAGACTTGGTGGAATATTATGCATCCATAAAAAAGGACAAAATTAACTTCACAGCAACTTGGATGGATTTAGAGTCTATAACGCTCAGTGATCTATCACAGAAACAAAGAGCACAGTACCACATCTTCTCACTCATAAGCGAATCCTGAACATTTATCATGATACTAGAAGAAAGGGATTGGCAGTAGCGGGAAACTGCAGGGGGTGGGAGGGGGTTGCACATAGCATCAATAAAGGTACCCAATCTCAAAACAGGTGAAGTGGGGACATAAAGAAGGCCCAAACTGTACCTGTACGATGACCACTTATGTACATAATCCTGAAATGTACCCACATCTTTAAACTTAAAAAATACAATAAAATATGCTTAAAGGAAAACAACAAAAAAGAGAAGTTGCATTCAACTTCAGTGAAAAAAAATGTTTGTTGTTTTTAATTCTCTCAACTCGTTTGCCCATTTTATGATAAGTGATTTTTGAGCATACCTGCTCACACTGCTCTGATTGTTCAGCAGTTTTTGACCAAAAACAGCATGACTCCCATACCTCACCTGTCCTGTTCACCCAGTCTTACCTCGAGTGTCTTTTTTTTATTTCCTCAATGAAAAAAGTCCTTAAAGGGAAATGTTTTGCCAGTGTGGAAGAGAGAACAAAAACAGCAGAAGCACTAAAAGGCATCACAATTGACAAGTTCAAAAACTGTTTTGAGAGTGGAAAAAGCATCTCAATCGGTGTGTTGCATCAAGTGGAGTGTACTTTGCAGTTAACTGAAGTTTAAGCATAAGAGAATAAATACACAATTTTTATAAATATATTTTATTTTGGGGGGTCTCTCCTTGCATGCTCAGTTCAAACTTTATGTCATAAATAGTTCATTATTTTTATCTACCTAATAAATCAATTATTATGTTGTTTTTGTCAAAATTTTATTTTTCCTTTAGGTCCACCATTTCATTAGCAAATCTTTCTTATTTTATCATGTCCATCTCCAAAGTCACCTTATTTCAAGTCATCATTAACTTGACTAGAATTCTGTACCAACCTCCTAACTTGTGTCCTTACCAACATGAATTTCTTTTTACTTCTAGTCCAAACAACTCACACAAAAAGCTCACAGTCTTCTAATCCATACATCATAGGACTCATATCACTATTTGACCACCTTTTACAATAATATCTAAATTTCTTATTCTACTAGGCAAGGCTAACTTGGCCTGGTATGCCTCCTCTTCAGTATCCTACCTGGCCCTCCCTCATTCACCACAACCCAATCTAAATGGTTTCCTTAATAGTGTCTTGGGTGTGTCCATCTCATTCCCAACTTGGTATTTGAACATGCATTTTTCTGTTTGAAATATTGTCCCACAAAGATTCACATATCTTTTACTCTCACATTTCTGTTCATATAGAAATGACAATTATGTGCCTCATTATCTTATCAATGCCTGAATCAATCTGTTTTTATCAACTTAAATATTTTTAGATCCCTGCCTTTAAAATTATAATATTCTTAGGGGAAAGAGCCTTGATAGTTTAACTCCTAATGAGTAGCACATATTAGGTACATGAAATAATGATGTCCTTTCCTCTACTCCTTTGCAGCAAACACAGTGTCTTCAGATGGCAAGAGACAGGGAGACACAATTTTGTACCATTATAAATGGGAACAAATTGCACTTACAACAAATTACAATAATATATATAAGAAAATTTTAATCATGGGTTATAATTACAAAAAAAGTTTTGCTTTGCCTGTCACAAAGCTTAAAATAGGTAAATTACAAATTCAGTTTACTCGAACTTTGAAATCAGCCCTATATATGTATTCCCGCTCCATACAACCCAGTTTTTCATGTTGATTAACAAACACTCTTTTGTCTATACAGAACAATAATCTAAGAGTATATTCACTTGTTCCCATATCGTTCCCATTTTAAGTCATGCACTTTTCACTTCCCAAATCTTATTTTCTTTGTATTATTATGTTCTTTTCATTTTTAATCAGATATTCACAACTTCTCTCTGCCTTTCCATTGTGACCAAATGTAAATCTGAAAGATTCGGTTCTTGAAGATGGACACCAATTGGCTGAATGATTCTAAATTAAAATGGAGCCAAGTGACCATTTGCTCTTTAGAAGCCATATATGTACTCTGAGTTTCTGCCCCATGACCATTTCTCTGTTTAACTTTCAGAACGCACCTGAACCAACCAATTAGAGCTCACCTGCCTTGAACAATCAGGGCTCAGCTGTATCAACCAATTAAAATTAAGCACATTTGACTACTTCATTTAAATAAACACAACTGATTTGAGATCTTAGGCAGAACTTTGGCTACAAAAAACCTAGCCCTCCCTGTATTCTCTGGACTATACCTTTCTGTTCTCGGTGTGTAGATTATTTAATGAAATAAAGCACTCCAAATTCCTTTTCCCAGAACTTTTGTTCACACTGTTAATGGCTCCAGATTTTATATTTACCAGATTATTTTCCAGCATCCCAGTATGTCACTGCTTGTTTCTCTCAAAGCTAAAGATCTTAATTTTGTTCCAGAGTCAAGTACTTTATGCAGCAGTTCTTGTCATTCCAGGGGCTGGTGTGAAAAAAATAACAAACTTCTTGTTGTTATTAATCATTCTCTAGTTTAATAAAGAACCCCACAAGGAAGGTAAAGTCACAGTGGGGAAATAGTATTCCTGTGAGCTTAAAGCATGGGCTCTGGCATGAAACAGAAAGGAAATTGAATTTCAAATTTGCAAATTGCAAGCTTTGTGAATTTGGGTAATTATTTAACTTCTTTAAGAATTAGTTGCTTCACTGAGAAAATGTAAATACTAGTAGACATTATATTTCCATTTTTGTGGGGGGTTCAATTAGAAAAAAAACACCCGCAAGGTGAATAGCACTATGTAGGGAATATAGTGTGCTATATGACTTAGTACAATATGGTGTACTACTACAATGTACCATAGTAATTAATGTTTTAATGGGTTTATTGTTTAAACTATCCTGGGTTAGATCTTCCTTAATTTTTGTATCAGAAAATATGTTAAGATATTTCAGAAATATGTTTCCAAAAATTTTTGAAGGCTGTTTCCATTATTTCACTTGTTTATTATAACAGAAAATAGTAATATTTTACAAACTGCAAACAGATTTTTTTAATAGAAACATATTACTCTACCTTAATAATCAACTCATGAGATAAGCAGTATGCTTATTAATATGATTTTAAAATAAAGGAGAAAAAAACGGCTTAAAAACCTGCATATCTTATACAAGATCACAGTGTAAAAGTAGAATCTAAGTGTTCTATAGTCTAGTAACCCAAGATATTTGTTTTTAGCAGCACACATTTTTTTTTTCTTTTTAAATGAGTGGCTTCTTTTAATGAATAACTTAAGATTTACTGAAAATGTGTTCCTTCGGTCCTTGTTGCAAATAATTTTAATATGGTAGCTCATGTATTCTCACAAAATTTAACTTAACAAAGCAACTAGTTTATTCTCCCTATTTTAAGGGATGAGGTTCTCCAGAGATGAAGAAGCTTACCCAAGATCATAGAGCCATTATAAAGAAAATATGAGATTTGAGCCGCATAGTTCTACTGTAGAACTAAAATTTAAGTATTATGTTCCACTGCTTATCATACATCCATGGAAACTTTATTTCCCATGTCAGCATTATGTAAAATTAAAAAGTAAATAATAGGACTAAAATCAAAACTTTGAATCACTGGCAGTTCACAATAACTAAAATAAAGCAGTGATAATTTAAAATAAGCTCTTTTCAATTGCATGTGCAAATTATGAGTTTATGATTATGGCCCCCATTTGAGAATTATCAAGTTATAGAACTGTGGCATGCTTAGTTACAAGTATGTACTTAAAAGTAGCTAAGTATTATCTGCATTTACACAGTGGCAATTACTAACTTCAATAGTGTATAGTAATTCAAATGCAACTGCTGGGTAATCTCATGAAAACAAAACCAGGTACTCATGTCTTCAGTCACACTTTGAATTAGAAAACAAAGAATATAATACATACTCTGGAGGCATCTCGTGTATATTGTATTCTAGAAAAGAAAAAATAGAAATACTGCTGTATGAACTAAGACCATTCCTTAAATGAAATGAGTTATCATTTGAAGTTTAAATTATGCAATTCAGAAAATTATTACCTAAGTGTAAATCTTACAGGGATGAAAATATGTTTTTATCTGATAGCAGCCCAACTCATTATCTATGAATACTAACAGGAAGCACAATAGAAGACTGACAGTTACCAATGTGTATAAAAGTATAGATATTAATCTTATAGGGAGACCCTCAAAAAGTGGAATTATCTTTTGGAGGGCATTTTTCTTGTATTACAGGTTTTCCCCATTAGGTAAGTGTTCTAAAAACCCATTGGCATCAGTGTACCAGTTAGCATTGTTGTGAGAGGCTGAGTTTGGCTTCAGTGAATTTCTTTCTCTGGAGATTATTTCCAGCATTTGCCCATTTCATGATGAATGACTTAAGAGCACATCTGCCCACACAATGCTGAGTGTTTAGCAAGTTTTTTTTTTTTTAGTAAAAACAGCATGACCCCCATACCCCACCCTTCCTTTCACCCAATCTCACTAAGTGTTTCTTTTTTGTTGTTGTTTCCCCAGATAAAAAAAATCATCAAAGGAAATTTTTTGATGATGTGGAGGAGGTGAAACAAACAAACAAACAAAAATGACAGAAGCATTAAATCAGAATTGACGAGGTCAAAAATCGTTTTGAGCAATGGAAAAAGTGTCTTGATAGGTGTATTGCATCAAACGGAGAGTGCTTTGAAGGTGATTGAAATTTAAATATATGAGAAAAAAACACAATATTTTATAAATACTGAATTGTTTTGGATATTCCCCATATTAAATTTAGTTCACGTTTTGAGAGCTCTTAAGTACTCCATATAAATAATTTTACTATTACCTATAACTACTCATTGGATTACTATTACCCTTGTTTTTTAGAAAAGAAATTCTGACTCATAGAATAACAAAATTTAGTAAATAAACAACAACAAATATAAGGACAAACAGCTGGTAAATAATAAACATAAGATCAAAATTGATATCTCACTGCTTGGAGGGCCACCATCTTAGTTATGACTATATACTTTTCAACTTAAAAGCAACTCTGAAAGTCCTCAACATAGATTCAAAAGATAATCAAAAGAGAATAAAATGAGAGAGAAGTGTAAATGGTACTTTGACCTAGAAAGTTTATACTTTACTTGAATACAAGTTCAATATGAGGTTAAAATAATTGTTTTTATTTTTGTTTATTTTGCATTCCTGACTGTTTATGGTATATTATCCAGCCAATTAGAATATTATAAGGCCAAAGTATATAACAAAATAGGCATTCAAATGGTGAAAAATTGAGGACAAATATATGTTTTAATGAGAATATATATATGTATGTATTCATTTCATGAGAACATATATATGTCTATATGTATATGACAGAATGAAAAAGAAAGCTGTGTTTGTGTAGTCTACTAATTAAAACATTTATGTTTAAAAAAAGACTGCCTTGCAAATTATTTAGAAATTTATTTTTAAACATCTTTTGTTTTTTAATACCGAATACTTAGTAGCATAAGCAAGAATGTCATGGCTTTATCTATGCAATCTACACACACTCATCTGTATTTGTAAATAAAATTTAATTAAAAGAGAAAGAAAAGAGAAAGAAGTAAAGAGAAAGAGAAAACATGTTTCACATATAAATAAAATAGATAAAGTAAAGAACAAAGAGAAAGGAAACAGAAAGAAAAAAACACATTCCACATATAGATAAAATAGATAAAACTTGTTATAAATAGTATCTGTCTGCATAAGCAATGAGATGCTAGTTGTTGGGAAGAGGGGAGAAAGACTTGTATCAAGAAAGATAAAAATTTTTGTTTTTATCCAAGAAAATTGATATACTAGTTCTAATAAAGCATGATTCTCAGTTATAAAACACAGGGATTGAGACCAAAGAAATAAAG
Organism: Tarsius wallacei; assembly: GCA_963574415.1. Lineage (NCBI taxonomy): Eukaryota > Metazoa > Chordata > Mammalia > Primates > Tarsiidae > Tarsius > Tarsius wallacei. Next base: position 15,860 of record CAUYQG010244726.1, read on the forward strand.
AAAACTCTTGGGTGTTTTTGTGTGTCTTAAAATATTGTACAATATTGATTAAAGAACAAAATCTTCCACACACAAAAAATAAAATACCTCGGCATCTTCCTAACCAGAGAAGTGAAAGAGTTTTACAATGAGAACAAAAAAAACACTGCTGAAGCAAATCCAAGAAGACACAAATAAATGGAAAAATATTCCATGCTTATGGATAGGAAGAATTAACATTGTTGAAGATGTCCATCCTACCAAAGGCAATCTACAGATTCGACACACTATCCATTAAATTACTAGCATAATTCTTCTCAGACTTGGAAATTACAATACAGAAATTCACATGGAAACATAAATGACCATGAATAGCCAAAAAAATCCTTAGCAAAATAAATAAAGCAGGAGGTATCACACTTCCTGACTTCAAATTTTACTATAAGACTACAGTAATCAAAACAGCCTGGTATTGGTACAAGAACAGGCATATAGACCAATGGAACAGGATAGAGATTTTGGAAGCAAAACCGCAATTTCTCAACCAACTTATCTTTGACAAAGCCTCCCACAACCACGGAGGAGAGGAGAACCTAGTCAATAAATTATGCTGGGTAAAATGACTGATCACATGCAGAATATTGAAACAGAACCCCTGCTTATCACCACACACAAAAACTAACTCTAAATGGATTAAAGACCTAAACATAAAACCTCTAACTATGAGAATCTTAGAAAATGCAGGGGACACCCCTATGGAAATTGGAACTGGCGACCAATTCCTGATCAAAACCCTAAGTGCCCAAACCATAAGAAACAAGTTAGACAAGTGGGAAGTTATTAAACTGATGAGCTTCTTCAAAGCAAAAGAAATCATTAAGAGAGCAGGGAGACAGCCCACAGGATGGGAAAAAATATTTGCCAGCTGAATATCTGACAAAGGCCTAACATCTAAGATCTACAAGGAACTCAAATGCACCAAAAGGGTGGGGGAAACCCCAGTGAAGAAGTGGGCAAAAGGCATGAATAGATACTTCTCAAAAGAAGATATATGGGCAGCCAACAGACACATGAAAAAGTGCTCAGCATCACTCATCAACAGAGAAATGCAAATCAAAACCACATTGAGATACCACCTAAACTTAGTAAGAGTGACCACTATTAATACAATAAACAAGAACAGATGTT